>JZKD02S0862188.1:302746-327253 GCA_000966675.3 Picea glauca
CATCACCAATCATGACTCGATATTTGTTATCACATTTTGGAAAACACTCTAGTAGAAAATAGACACACAACTATTTATGTCGGAAACATTCCATCCTCACAAATATGGATAGACTAAAGTTGTAAATCACATTGTGGTATAATTGCTTCATATTCACAACGAAAATCATCATAGAACATGGGATGATATTTTTCCATATATCCAACATATTTATGACTGAGCTCAACATAGGTCAATCGACAAGATTCCATTTGAAGTCTATTATTGATTTTACCCCTTAGAGTTTATTGACTTAGTCAATCAAATGACTATTTATTTTGACACAGACCATGAACAAAATCAAATAAACAAGGCACTCAGTTTCAATGACAAGGTCTATGAGATTCAAAAACAAAAAAAATAGATGTTGCATCGAGGTAGTGAAAAAGCTAAAGCTTGACATTACAAGCATCATATTCCTCATTCATTCCAAATTGGGGATCAATTCTAGTTACACATGAAGAAAGAAATGTTCAGTGGCCCATATAGGAAGATGAAGTCTTTGTGATATGGTCCTTATAAAACGATTTAGAAAATTGGGGAAAATTCCCTTAAGCTTAGCATATTTCCATACCTAAGATTACATCCAATATTCAATATGGATTTTTTTTACCCTATTTTCCACCATTCCTAGAATATAAAAGGTTATAGTTTAAAGATCCAGAAGAAATCCACCTAGATGTTCAAGATCCACTTGCAATCGACACTATTTTTGGACAGTAAGCATGTCATACAAGGATGTTAACAATTCCCTTATTTCAAGTGGGTAAAGAAGGACAAATCCCATCTAAGGGAAAGTGGTACAATACCATTGTGTTGGATAAAAATTTTCCTCATATACATAAGTGGGAAATGGTCCACCTCATCTACATAAGTGAGCAATGGTGACCATTTCCAACTAAGGGGGAATGCTTGATCCATTCAAAGACTTTATTGGAATCCATAAATTATCACCTACTCTCAATCAATTGTTTGGTTGAAACTTATGATTGAATCCCCACATTTGATCCTTGAATCAATTGAATCACACATTCCTTGATTGAGTCAACTCATGCATCCTTCGATGAGTATTTTCAATTATCCTACATGTCTAATGTCAAGGTTGACTCAATACATGTCAGAAAACATCATAGCCCCAAGGGTTATCTCAAGTGGTTATGAGCCAGATGTGAAGTTATACCTAGCAGAGGATAGTCACATGTTCGAATATATTGTTCTCCCTTGGGGTTAGGCCCCATAATCAGGGCCAACAGTTTACCCCTTTTACCATACACAAAGTGGGGAAGTACTCAGGGGTTTCTCATGAGGTATTCAATCGGAAAACATGTCAGGCAATATCATGAGTAGTCAATAAAGACTGGCCAAGCACCATTGGCCTAGCATCATATGTCTCTTCTATTGAAGTTTTACTTATACAGCTAGTAGTTACGATTATTCTTTATTATTGTAATCATTTACCACATTATCTAGATAAATAAGATCAATGAAAGAGAGGCAATCACATAAACAATAGAGAAACACAAATTATCCTCAGAAACCCTCATGGGGGAGAAAACACAACAAAAACTTCCTCAATATAGATAGACCAAAGAATGAACAAAAGATCCTCCTCTACTCCTTCACTAGGAAGAGTAGCACACCACTTAACCAAGAAATACCAAGAGATAGACCAAAACCCTCCTTGACGCCATCCCCAGTTGTAGTAGCTACTCCTCCAAGACTCTTTCACTTCTTCATAGTTGCAGAGCTAGTGTGGTGAGTGTGTCCAAATGAGGCGTTGGCCTCTCTAATAGATAGTGTTTTGGGCAACCTTTGATTAGGTCTGAATTGACTTGTCACTTTACCCTCTAAATTTACATTTAACTGGCAAGGCACAATAGGGCTAACTTTTACTAAGGTACAATAGGGCCTAATTAAATATAATATAATAATATTATTCAACTCCCTCTCGAGTACAATATTCTTCTAAGTTACAATATTTCAAAACTCCCCATTAACAAGAAGGGTATTCTAATGACAACATTAATAAAAATTGACTGGACTCAATACATCATCAAGAGGAGGGGACATCATCATCAACATCGAAAACACTTTTCATTATATCTATAGGTCATCGAAAGTTTTTCTCATCATCAACATCAGTATAAAATGAACATCATTATTATTTGTAGCGCGAAGTTAGAGTAACAGCATAATCAACAACAATATGCAGCTTGAACATCAACATCAACAACACGAATCTGGAACATCAACATCAACAACACGTTGTTGGAATATCAACATCATCAACAACTATATGTGGCAACAGAATGAGGCATGTGCAGAAACAACAACATTTGTGGTACTCTAACAGACCGTCCTTACCAAAACTTCGATATCTTCCCAAGAATCATAATATTTCTTAGGATATAAAATCCTAACAAGCTACCATGTGGTACTCTGACATTCCATCCTTATCAGACCTTCAGGATCTTCCCAAGAACCATAAGATTCCCTAGGATATAAAATCCTAATTCAGCTACCACTACTAACCACAGCTGGCGTATACATGCATAGGTACTCTGACAGACCATACTTACTGAACTTCGGGATCTTCCCAGGGATGATAAGTTCCCTAGGATATAAAATCCTAACTGAGCTATATGTTCTTGATCAAGATACAATAGTATCATCAGCATCACTCCCCCTTTCGAGGAAGGTCCTTTCGAAAAACACCAAGCTTGTCTCAGAAGTACTCAAACTTCACATGAGACAGAGGCTTAGTCAACACATCTACAACCTACTCATCTGTGCCAACATATTGGAGATTTATAGCTCCCTTCTACACCATGTCACGAATGTAGTGATACCATATATCTATGTGGTTCATCTTATCATGGAACACTGGGTTCTATGTCATCTTTATGCAACTCTGGTTATCACATAAAATCATGGTAGCTTCCATCTCCATATCGAACAGACTTGTCAACAACTTTCGAAGCTATATGGCTTCACAACTGGTGGAACATGTTGCAATGTACTCCACTTATTTCATGCTAAGAGAAATACTAAATTTCTTCCTGCTTTGCTAGGAAGTCATGGCTGACCCCAAACTGTAACAACATCCTGAAGTTCTTTTTCTGTCTAAAGCACTTCCATCCCAATCTGAATTAGTATGTCCATACAATCTGAAGTCACAATATCTAGTAAAATAGAAGCCATAGCCCAACGTACCCCTAAGGTATCTCATCATCTACAAGGTGAACATGTCTGGGATCCACCAGATATTGACTCAAGGTGTTAGAAAAACATATATATGGTTTGGTATTCATCAGTTACATCAATGAACCAACCATCTATCTGTATAGAGTAACATCAACTATTTCTGACAAAGTATCATCCAATAACTTAGATTTTTTTCCATAGGAGTGGACATGGATCTATAGTCCATCATGTGGAATCTATTCATAATTTCCACAACATACTTTCCTTGAATAAGGAAAATCTCTTCTAGGCTCTGTCATATTTCAAGACCTAAGAAATAGCGCATCGAGCCCAGCTCCTCATTTCAAATTCAGTGACAAGCTTCTTCTTACAATCTTTAATGAAATTTTCTTCATCTGTCAAGAATAAGTCATCCACATATAGCAGCAATATAACTGGTCCATCATTCTCAATATTGAAGTAAAGGTTGGGATCATCTTTACTCTTTTGTAAATCCCAAGCTCATCACAAAACTATCAATCTTGTCATACCAAGCTCTCGGATCTTGCTTTAACTTGCATACATGAGTCTTCATGTCCTGTATTTCGAAACCAAATTTTCACATCACATTGTACCAACCTGGTACACTTTCTTAGTTGAAACTGAATTTGCATAATCATGTGTTGGTTCTATGTACTTTCTGCAAAGCACTATTTTTCTCACTTCCTGAGAGTATGTCCTCTACTTTTTCTGCAAGTGTTCCTTCTAGAACCGGGACTCTGCACCTGTAGCTGCTATTTCTAAAGTTGAGAATGATTGCTCTATTTTCACTATAGCTACTGAACTCTAAGAGTATCTCCTCTATTGTATCATGGAAACAGTTTCATCTAAAACTGAAGGTATATTTTCTTCTTTCATGGAGACAACTCAATCTCAAATATAGGGACTGCTCCCACTGAATCTCATATTGTATCATAATCATGGTTGTTCTGGTTGTCTTCACGAAACTGGAATTATTTCTTCGATTACTAGAGCAAGTGTATCGTCATAGTCTTATCCCTCTTGATGGGAGAATCCTCTGGACACAAATCAGGATTTGTACATATTTATATTGTTATTTGCAACATGCTTGATCTGTTAGATCAATCTTGGAAGTCACCACTAACTTCCCTTCTGGTCTCAAGGAAAAATATATATCCCAATCCTTTTGACTAGTTTCCTCCTCTGTCACTGAAATGAGGGAATCTTCTCAGGAGATTTCATGTCTCCTAGAGGTCTCTGAAGCTATGATCTAGTCTTCTCAACACATGGAATATGTCTGTCAATCCTGGAAGATGTCTATTTTCCCATAGGATCCTTTATTTACTCTAAGTCTTGATTTCTTCTGAGTCTACAGAAACTTCATAGTCTCTGTAGGATATACTTGGTGTTGAATACCATGTCTTAATATGAAAATTTGAGTTGAACTTCAAACAAATTTTACTTCTTGTCAAGTTTCCTTCATTATCCATTGACCAAATCTACTATGAGTTATATTCTAATGTTCAGACATCTTTGGAACCTTATGCTCCTTACAATCAATATCCATATGCGATACTTTGTATCTCAAAAGTAGCTTCTTCTTCTTCTTTTTTGGTACATGGATTTATACGGTCATGTATACAACTTGGATAGTCTACTCCATGTCTCATCTAATATGTTGGCTCATGCAACCGTCACTATAGATTCCCTAGGGTTATCACCCGTGACCTTCCCGAAACAAGAACAAGAAGGGAGAAACAACATACAAGAATAATACTCTTTATAATAATAATAACAAAACAATAGCGAGAAGAATCGTTACAGTAGCTCATTTTGAGATATCACTTGTGACCTGCCTAAAACAAGGGTAAAAAGTAAGAAATACAATAATAAGGAATGAGAGAAACACTCTTCTAGTGTTGTGATCAATCATTCCTCCATGGTAACCTGGAAACAAACCAAGGAGTTTCTCCTAGAGGAGATGTTATTTATCTCTAGTAAATGATTACAATAAACATTTATCTCAATAGTGCTCACATGCCACCAAGTATTTAATAATAAAACTTTTCAAATATGGCTATCACAACTATAGTGTTCATCGATTATCAAACTTGATATGTGTAAATTTGAATCTTATCAATTTAATCAATCAAACCTGGAACCTGGAACCTAGAGTCTTGTCCTCAAGAATGATTGTGTTTCTTTTCTTCTGAGTCTCCTTCACTCAATATGACAAGTATTTTATTCAACCTATCCTATGTACTAAGATAATATGCTTTCTTGACAGAAAAATGAGTTAGGGAATAAACTCTATAATCTCAACTTTAATCAATCTAATACTTTGACTTTAATTTTGACCAATGGTTAGTATGATAAATTCAACAGATCAAATGCAATCCAGATATTCATAAGATTACAATAATTCCATAACAAGTAGAGGCATATCAAAGTATTCAAACCTGGGGTGCATTGATCCAAAAAGGATCCAGAGAAGACTAAGGACAACTCAGGAAGCTCAGAATGGCCACAACAGATAGAGAAAGGGAAAAAATTCAAAGTCCTCAAAACTCAGCGAAACTAGCATCATCGAGAGGAGTGTGTCACAATATTTCAAATGACGTAAATGTCTCGACAAACGAAGTTACGTATCAAAAGATATTCACGGTCAAAGTTTTGGTCAACCTAGCCCAATCAGCAGGGGATGAGTCAGCATCCGTACTGCTAACGTCAACATTAGTAAAGATGACATCAACATCCGTAAAATGTATGTGGCACACGCAAAAGGAAACATGTGTCATGATTATGTCAACATGGTGACGTGGTAACACCAGAGGTTGCCACATGTTACTCATTTTGGGCATTTTTAGGTCAATGCATGGACCAATGAAAAAGTTCCACATGGCAGTCTGTACAACCACGTGGAAGACCGTACGGTGATGTAGAAAGTGACATGGTTACTGATAGTGCAGGTGGTTGGCATGGCCCAATGGTTGGCTTCCATGTGGCCCAGTCATGGGCTGCCACGTGGTAGTGGGAAAATACCCAACGAGGGCCCAAAAACTGAATTTCAAAAATAAAAAAAGGCAGGCCCGCCAAATCTGGTGGAGCCCCACCAGATATGGTAGCCAAATGATACACTTTGAAAAATCTAAAGAACAATCCAAAGTTGGAGAAGTTCCATTCCACATATATGTATATGTTATAACTATAACCCAAAAGGGGAGGCCCGCGGGCTTGACCTTGGGACCTCCCCCTATACAAATGCCTTAACTATAACATCCGCCATCATTGGGCCAATAGACTACATTGTGTAGTCCACACCAATTTTTGTTTATAAGTTGAGTCTGCCCACGAATAGAGGGAGGAGGGCATGTGAAGATACAACAGGGAACGAAAACCAAGACACAGTACAAAGAATAAAAGCAGGGAAGAGGCACGAAAACTGAGACGAGATTTCTCAAGGATCTGGGAGTGTCGGAGTCATATTGAGGCATGGAGACAATCATTTTTGGGTAATTCGATGCCACGAATTCAATGGTGTTGTTTGTTTTCTTATCTGAGCAAAGATTTTGTAGCTTAATTCCAAAATCAGGCATACTTATGTATTTTGCTAAATTATTTTCTTGAGTTAATAAAAAGGCCTACCCGTTTGAGAGCAAGACACGGAGACGTAGTCCACTAGGGATGAAATCCTTTATCAAGTTTTTGTTTTCATATATGATGCTTATGCATCTTCATTATTGAGCTTTTCCTTCTTTAATGGTGCACTTTAATTTATTCTTTTTTAATACAATTAATTATAAGTCACTTCAATGAAAAGATCCTGGATCATGTTGGTATCAGAGCAGTCATTTTTGACTTGAATTGTTGAGTGTGAATTCTTACTAGGGATAATCATAATTAGCGTGAAGGAACTATTAAGACTTACAATCCAAAAGTTGTTTGTGCATCCCGAAGGAATAAAATGGTAGAACAAGACAAGCGTGATGAACAGGAGAAAAAATTTCATATGGTCTTTTATTGCATGTCATAAATGGTCAAATGAATGCATGGGGACTTTGATAAGAGGATGAAAAAGAAAAGGAAAAAAAAAAGGAATCACAAGTTGATGATAATTCTCCAGTAAATCAAGGGGCTAGAGGAGACCCTTCTAAGCCTCCATCTTCACCATCAAGTTCTAGCTCTTCTTCCTCTGAGCATTCTCATCATTCTCATCATTCTATCCATAAAGCTTCTTTTAAGAAACCCTTATTAAATCTTGATGTAAAATTTTCTTTACCTATGTTTAATGGAGATGCTAATCCTAAAAATCTAGATAATTGGATCTAACAGGTTGAAGTATATTGTCGTGTTCAACATATTGATGAAGAGGAAGTTAATGTAAAATTGGTTTCTCTTTGGTTGGAAGACACCTCTCTCATATGGTGGAATAGAAAACTTCAGGACATAAGTAAGTGTGGTAATCTTATTTCCTCATGGTCGGAATTTAAATAAGCGATAAGGAAGCAATTTTATCCATTGGGTTATTTACATAAAGCAATGATGGAATGACAAACTTTAAGCCAAAGTAAAGGTCAAACTGTACAAAGTTTCACAGAATAATTTAGGAAGAAATATCTTGCACTAAACATTCCCTTGGATTCTTATGAAACTTTAATGAAGTATATCAGCACACTTTACAGTTATATTCATCACACTTTGCTATTGTTTAACCCCACCAGTCTTGATGAATTTTGTGTGCAATCCACTCACCTTGAGAACAGGGGAAAGCATGTTCAAGAAGATCCCACAAAGAAACCTTCCAATATCCCACATAAGTCATTTAAGAAGTTTAAAAGGAAGGATAAAAAGATCTCCACTGTAAATAGAGAAGAAGGAAATCCATCTTGCACTCATTGAAATAAAAGTGGTCATGATGATGAACATTGTTGGAAACTACATCCAGAAAAGAGATCGAAGCAATTCGGTGGAAAGGGGAAGACAAAGACCATTGCTACAGTGCAACGAGATCTTGGTTTCAATTCAGGAGACGAAGGAAATATCACAATGGTTGGAGTACAAGGTAAATATTACCTTCATGCTAGTTCAAATTCCAATAATGAATCTCATGATGATGAATGAAAGAGGAATGAATTATTTCATATAAGAGTTGTATCTAAACACACTAAGATAGATGCATTATTTGATTTAGGTTCCCAAGTTAACTTGATATATGAAGAACTTGTCAAAAATATGGGTCTTGATACAAAACCACATCCAAAGCCTTATCCTCTTGGTTGGGTATGTGATAAAGAAAAACTTAATGTCACCAAGAAATGTAGGGTCAAATTTTCTATTGCTTCAAAGTTGATTGACGAAGTGGATTTGCATGTTGTATCACTTGATATATGTGGCATAGTGTTAGGGACTCCTTATCTTTATGATATAAAAACAATCTTATTTTGTCTTGAGAACAAATACCACCTTACTCAGGGGGGAGTGGAATATATTGTTAGAGACCACATCATGAGGGTAACACAACACTTGTTAGTGCAGGAAAAATGAAGAGACTCATAAACACTAATAAGAGATATGTACTCATGTTCATAAGGGAGAAAGATGTCGGAACATCCGACGCTTTCCAAGGATGTGATCCTTCTCATAAGAAATACTTAATTGATATTGTTTCTAAGTATGATGATATTTTCTAGGAACCAAATGGATTACCTCCTAAGAGGAAAATCCAACATGAAATACATCTTCTACAGGATTCTCTTCTTCCTAATGTGGGCATGTACAAGATGTCAGTTGTAGAGCTGAAAGAGATCAAGAAGTAGGTACAAGGCTTATTGGATCAAGGGGTCATCAGGACCAACTCATCTCCTTGTGGTTCTTCGATCGTGATGGTGCCAAATAAACATGGCACATGGCGAATGTGTGTCGATTAACGGTCCTTAAATAAAATCATGGTGAAAAATTGATACCCTCTTCCTCGTATAGATGATTTACTTGATCAATTAAAGAATGTTTTTTATTTCACTAAGTTGGATTTGCACTGTGGATACCATTAGATTAGGGTTGTAAAACATGATGCATGGAAGACTGCCTTTAAAACCAAACAAGGATTGTTTGAGTGGTTAGTTATGCCATTTGGGCTTTGTAATGCTATGACAACTTTCATGCGTGTGGTGAATGATGTATTCATGCCATTTCTAGATGATTTTGTGATTGTATATTTAGACAACATTCTTATATTTAGCAAGACTTTGGATGAACATGTAAGGCATGTAAATCAAGTATTGGATAATTTGAAAAGGGAAAAGTTGTATGTAAAATTGTCCAAATGTGAATTTGGTAAGACTGCACTTGTGTACTTAGGTCATATTGTAGGCGAAGAAAAATTAAAAAATGATTCTTCCAAGATTGATGTAATTGTAAATTGGCCTGAGCCCAAAAATATAACTGAAATATGGAGCTTCTTAGGTGTAGTCTAGTATTGGAGGAGGTTCATTTCAAACTTCTCCTTTATAGAATATCCTTTGCATGCCTTAACCAGTGTGAAGAACACTTTTCAATGGGGAGGAAAGAAACAAAAAGATTTCGACATTTTGAAGGAAAATATCAGTACCGCACCAATATTAGCATTGTTGAATCTTCAATAGCCCTTCGAGATCGAGACAAATGAAAACAAATATGCCATGGGTGCAGTATTGATGCAATATCGCAAGCCTATATGTTACCACTCTGAAACTTTTAACCAAGTTGTTGTTAACTATCCTACATATGATAAAGAGTTGTATGCATTAGTTCAAAGCATAAAGAAATGGAAGCACTAATTGTTAGGGAAGGAAACAATCATACATACAGATCATCAATCCTTACAAAATATCCAAGCACAAACCAAACTGCAACAATCTCGACATTACAAATGGATGGGTTTTCTACAACAATTTCATTTGGGAATCAAGTACAAAAAGGGTACAAGTAACCAGGTAGCTAATATGCTTTCTAGACCTCCTATTGTTGCTTCTATTATTTTGAAGAATGATTCTTTATATCATGATATCTATGTGGAACAATATGCCATTGATGGATATTTTAAAGAAGTATATGATAAGCTAACCTATGGTGCACAGGTAGAGAACTATTGTCTACAGGGAAAAATAATCTACCATCTTGGAAAGCTATGTATTCCTACAAATGAATGAGTCCATGTAATATGAGTAGCTCACACTTCTCTTGTGTCTTGCAATTTTGGGGTAGGAAAAACTATGGCTCATCTGTAGAGGTTTTGTTACTGGCCTCAGATAAAATCAATTGTAACTAAATATTTAAAGGGGTGTGTGATGTGTTATACTTGAAATCCCACTAATAGAAAATTGGGGCTATACTCACCACTTCCTATTGTATCCCATCCATGGGAAAGTATCTCCATGGATTTTGTAGGGGGGTTTTCCAATTTCGAAAAGGGGTCATGACTATTTGTATGTTGTATTGGATAGGTTCAGCAAGATGTGTATCTTAATGCCATGTAAAAATTAGATCACTCCTGAGAAGACCGATAATATCTTATTTTAGTATGTTTGGGATCATTTTGGGTTACCCACATCCATTATCTCGGATCGAGATACTAGATTCCTTGGGGATTTTTGGACAAGATTGTGGAGAATTATGGACACCAAGTTGAAGAGGAGCATTGTTTTCCATCCACAAACCGATGGACAGACAAAGGTTGTTAACATAACAATGGTACTTTTGCTTCGAGGCTACTGCAATAAGCATCCCAAGTTATGGGATGAATGGATACCCTATGTACAACATGCTTACAACCGAGCCTTACATTCCTCTGCTCAATTTTCTCCTTTTGAGACATGTTTTGGGTATTTACCTAAAGTTCCTTTGGACTTGATGTATGGGAGAGATGTCGATTCAAATGAAGAAATAAATGAAGACAAAGCCTACAAGCATGGATGATGTTAGGGGCTAAATTTTGCTCATGGGCTAATTTTCCATGGTTTTTCCAAAAATTAGATTCGTTATTTTAAAAATGATTCGCCCAAATTCTATAGGATAAAATTATTTTACCTTAAAAATCGCCAAAATTTTATAAAAACTATATAAAATCCTTATAAATTTGAATATTTTTACAAAAATATTGACAAACATTTATATTTGGCATATGAAGGATTAGTAAGATTCGCCAAAGTTTCTACATTTTAAAACAAATTTCCATCCCTAAAATCATCCATGCCTACAAGTTCATCCAGAGGAACCAAAAGGTACACCAAGAAGTCAAAGAACAGTTGGAGAAAAGTTAAGCACAACATAAAGCTTGGCATGACAAACACATGGTTGATCATCAGTTTTAGGTTGGAGACTAGGTATGGCTTCACATAAGCAAGGAAAGATTGAAGGGTGAAGGCAAGAAACTCAGGCCCATCTGTTATGGACCCTTCACTATTTTTGGAAAAAGTGGTACCAATGCTTTTCTTCTATATCTTCCACCTTATATGAATATATACTCAGTTGTAAATATGGAGAACTTGAAACTTTTTTAGCCTCCCATGATCATGGATTAGGATGAGGAATTTTCAATACCTTCAGTTGATGAGTTTTCTCCTGAGTACTTGGATGATTTAGAGGAAGATATCATCCTAGACAGAAGGATGAGGACTTCACGTAGGGGTGATTTTTATTATCTTCGAGTAGGCTTAAAGGGCACACATCCAAGTAAGGAAAAGTGGAATGAGAAGGACAATGTGAGGGAACTCTTCCCTCACTTATCTGTTGATTGATGAAATATTTTGGTGGTCCAATAATCTCTCAGTGGGAAGGTGTGATCCAAAAAGGATATAGAGAAGACTAAGGACAACTCATAATTCACAGAAGCAACTCAGGAAGCTCAGAATGGCCTCAGCAGACAGAGAAAGAGAAAAAATTCAAAGTCCTCAAAACCAATTGAAATTGGGATCATCGCGAAGAGCGTGTCGTAATATTTCCAACGGCGTAAATGGCTCATCAAACAGAGCTATAGATCGAAAGATATTCATAGTCAAATTTTTTGTCAACCTAGCCCAATTAGCAGGGGATGAGTCAACATCCGTACTGCTAATGTCAGCATCAATATGGATGATGTCAACATTCATACAGTGTATGTGGCACACACATAAGGTGACATGTGTCATGTTGACATCATCATGTTGACGTGGGAGCACCAGAGGTTATCACGTGTCACTCACTTTTGGCATTTTAAGGTCAATCCATGGACCAATGAAAAAGTGCCATGTGGAAGACCATACAGTGACGTGGCAGGATGATGTGGTAGATGATGTGGTAGATGATGTGGTAGGTGACATGGAAGGTGATTGAACATGTGGTTGGCATGGACCAATGGTTGGATGCCATGTGGCCCAATCATGGGTTGCCACGTGGCAGTGGGAAAATGCCCAATGAGGGCCCAAAAACCGAATTTCAAAAATAAAAAATGTCGGTCCCACCAAATATGGCGGAGCCCCTCTATATCTGGTGTCCAAATGGGACACTTCGAAAAAATTAAACCACACTCCAAAGTTGGTGAAGTTCCATTCCACATATAGTTATAACTATAACCCAAAAGGGGAGGTTTGCAGGCTCGACCCCGAGAGCTCCCCCTATACAAATGCCTTAACTATAGCATCTGCCATCGTTGGGCCAATAGACTACATTATGTAGTCCACCCCACTTTTTGTTTATAATCTGAGTCCGCCCACAGACGGAGGGAGGAGAGTGCACGACGGTGCGGTCAGGCATGAAAACTGAGACATAGTACAAAGAATTAAAGCAGGGAGTAGGCATGGAAACCAAGATGAGATTTCTCAAGGGCCTGGGAGTTCTAGAGTTGGATTGAGGCATGGAGACAATCATTTTTGGGTAATTCGGCGCCACAAATTCAATGGTGTTGTTTGTTTTCTAATTTGAGCAAAGCTTCTACAACCTAATTCCAAAATGATGTATACTTATGTATTTTGCCAAATTTTTTTGTTGAGTTAATAAACAGGCCTACCCATTGGAGAGCATGACCTAGAGACATAGTCCACAAGGGATAAACTCAATTATCAAGTTTTTGTGTTCATATTTTATGCTTATGTCTCTTCATTATTTAGATTTTCCTTCTTTAATGGTGCACTTTAATTTATTCTCATTTAATATAATTCTTTATAAGTCACTTCGATGAAAAGATCCTGGATCATGCATTGTTCCTCTGGATGTGTTGGATATAATATCCTTCTTTATCTACGATAGTTGTTTAGAAAAAAGATCATTTCTCCCGAAAATACCCTTTATAATAATGATACAGTTTGAACATATGTAAATACATACCTCTGATAGTATCTACAGGTAGTGGCACCATCTGGTAGCAACGACAAGCAATAAGGAACCTTAAAAATTTCAAGGGTGTTGCAACTTGTAATCTGAAGGTAGTTGGATATTTTATAGGGTAAGGTGCACTAGGACAATAAAAATAAGTCCCAACACTTCACAAAAACTTTCACTGCAACTGGTACTATAGTTGGTGTTGGCACTTCAACTGGTGTTGCAACTGGCATGAAGGAACTAGCACGAAGGAACCGTCACTGCAACTGCAGCTGATACTGCAATTGATACTACAATTGCAACTACAACTGGTACTTTATCTGTAGCTGCAACTTAGGGTTTTATGAGTAACCCTAATTTTTTGAACTTCAAATTTCATAATTCTGATCCAATGACTAGATGTGCCCTCCTAGGGAGAGTTCCTAGGTGTGGTTACTTTCTCCAACATCCTCCTCAAACAAGGAAAACGTCACACTTAGGGCTTATGAAGAAACCCTAATTTTGCAGCAGCTGCAATACTGAAACTGAATCTTGGATAGGGTGCATTGAAGCTATTTACTTCTTTATAAACTATGAGTTGGTCTCTTTCATATTAATTTTCAAGATTAAACAGATAACAAAAGTTCATAGTAGTGTTCTTTAACCTTTAACAATTAACTAGAACATTAACTGAAGCATAAGGATCATTGAAAGAAAGACATTCACATAGAGGACACGTATTTATCCCCAGAAACCCTAAAGGGGAAGAAAACTCAACAAACTTCTTCTTGTGATATATTGATCAATCAAACAAGTATAATGGACTTACAATACTCTTCTAGAAAGAGGGTGATAAGATACTAGTACTAAGACAATAGTTATTATTGTTGTCACTGTGTCATCAATATATCTGAGCCTCTACCTGTAGATTTTTCTATCATCTAGTTGTTGTCACAATTTTTTTTTTTTGGCTTCTTGTTGGCCACCTCAAATCTGGCCTTAAGGGTGTCTCAGAACTGCCCTTAAAGCTGCCTTAGATTGCTGCCCAAAACAAAGCTTTTCCACCCTCATAAAAATACCTTATATGTTGTCCAGAACAACCTTTAGTTTCTATTTAGAACACCTTCAGTGGTTGTCCAAAACACCTTCAAAATAGAGTATATTCGTTGCTATATAATAGTCTCTTATATGCTTCCCAGAACTGAGTTATCAACTGCTACAGGATAGAGTAGATGGATGCTACTAGAATAGATTAGTTGTTTCCATGTAATAGGCCTTACTATTGCCTCAGAATAGTCTATGTTTCTCCCTCAAAATAGTTCTAACTGATGCTCAGAATAAGTGAACTAATCTGATGTAAAATTGATATAGAAAACTAATATAGAAACTGATGTGAAAATGATGTAAAGAGAGGGTGTCTCCCTCTCTTTATATAGGATAGAGTCTATGTTAGGTATATTTAGGTTAGGTCCACCTCCTAGGTTAGTATAGGATAAGATTTAGGTTAGGGCTAACCTAGGATGACCTAGAAAGGGGGCAGATTCGGGAGGGTGGTTTAGGATGAGGCCATCTTGAGGAGGGCAGCTTGGAGGGATGCTTGGAGGCCATCTCGAGGAGGGAAAATTGGAGGCCATATTGAGAGAGGGAAGCTAGGAGGGATTCTTGACAAGAATAACTTCTGGAATTGCTCAAAATTCAACACTCCCTCTCAGTAAAGAGGGTATTCTTCATGCATCCATTTTCACACATTTATTTATAGTCATTGCACATGATCATTGACTTGTTGACAAGATCAATATATCACATGAAGTTTTGTAACCTTATGCAAATAAGGATCATGGAATGTGATCATCTAGTTCTCCTTAACCATGGTCAAGTACTAGAGGTATTTCACTTAGGGGTGTCCAATCCCTAAGGAATGCTCATAGCTCATCATGAAGACCTAGGAGAACTTTTCACATTTCCTTGTCTTGAATTTTTCTTTGACACACAAAGATCACAAGACTTGTCTTGAATTTTTCTTTGGCACACAAATATCAAAGGACTTGACTAGGCTCATATAAGTTGCACATTCCACCTGACTTTTTCACTAGTCTATTTATGCTCACAGAGCTTGTACGTTCCCCCTAAATTTTGCACTAGAATGTCTATGCTCACAAAGTTTGTGCATTCCTCTTTACTTTTGCATTAGAATTACATATTGACTTTTGTCTTTACAAGGCTTCTACCTTTTCCTTGGCTTGACTCACAAGATCATATATCATTTCATTCGTCCTGACTTTTGGTTTGACTCGCAGAGGTTGTACGTTCCCCTGGGTTTTATCAATACCTCACAAGACTGGTTGATTCTCAAAATATCCCTGGCTAGCTTCAGGGTGGCCACTTAAGGACTCTCATTGGAGAATGTCTTTTGATGTTGCTATGTCCTCTCAGTGAGGGACACATTTTCTGCCATACCAAGATTGTCTCGGAAGTATACAAATTTTCCAAGGGATAGAGGCTTAGTCAAAATATCTATTATTTTCTCATCAGTACGAAGGTACTACATCTTTATGGTATGTCCTTGGACCATGTTTCTGATGAAATGATATTTCATATCAATATGCTTTGATTTGTCATGGAATACTGGGTTTTCTGTGATCTTTAAACAACTTTGGTTATCATAATGTATAACAATTGTTTCTAACCTCTCTTGAAACAACCCAGACATAATCTTTCTCATCCATATTGCTTCTCTTCTTGCATTACTGGTTTCTATATACTCTTCTTTAGATGTACTCTATTCTATGGAGCCTATTTCTTGCTCGACAAAGATATCATAGCTAAATCCAACATAATACAGTAACCCAAAGTACTATTCTGGTCCACTGAGCTCCCAGCCCAGTCTGAATCAGCATAACCATGAAGTAATAGTCCTCCACTGGAAGTGTATCTAATTCCATATGCAATGGATCCTCTCAAATATATGAGGACATTTTTAGAAAAAAATCAATGTCTGTCTCTCGACTCAGACAAGAATTGACTCAAGGCGCTTACAACAAAGCATATATCTGGCCTTGTATGGATCAAATGCATCAAGGATCCAATAACTTTCCTATATATAGATGGGTCCACCAAGTTAGATTTATAATATGACTTATGTAACTTCTTTAATTTAGATACCATGGATAGATTTACAATCCAACATACCAAATTTGCACAGTATATCAACTGCATATTTTTCTTGAGAAAGGAAAATTTCATCTGACTTTTTCCATACCTCCAAACCAAGGAAGTAATGCATGAGTCCAATGTCTTTCATTTCAAATTCAGAAGTGAGCTCCCTCTTACACTCAACTATCAGTTGTTCCTCTCCAGTAAGGAACAAATCATCAACATATAGAACCAAAATTAGGGAATGATTTTGTATTACCTTGAAATACAGGTTGGGATCAATTGCACTCTTGGAGAAATCCAAGCTCTGAAGGTAACTGTCAATTCTTGCATACCAAGCCCTTGGTTCATGTTTCATCCCTTAAAGTGATTTCTTTAATTTTCACATATGTGATTGTTTTCTTTGAACCAAGAAACTCTATGGATGTTCTATATATACCTCTTTCTCAACTTGACCATTGAGGAATGCAGTATTTACATCCATATAGTGAAGTTTCCAACCTAGAATTGAAGCGATATATATGATGGTCCTGATGGAAGTGTACCTTCTAACAGGTGTGAATGTTTCATCATAGTCAATACCTTCCTTTTGAGAAAAACATGAGCCACAAATCTCTCTTTGTATTTCTCAATACTTCCATCATCTGCATGATTTACTTTGAACAACCATTTGGAAGTAACCACAAATTTTCCTTATGGTCTTGGAACTACTTCCCATACATCATTTTTCATGATGGATTGATATTCTTCCACCATGGAATATTTTCATACTTTCTGCTTAGCAACATCCTCATAGATGGTTGGTTTTGCATCACTAATCTGAGCCATAAGAGCTACATTATCAACTTGATCCAATGGCTCTTCAAGTTCCTCCATATTTGTATCTTCGTGTGATTCTTTAGATTGCTTAAATGCAACTTCTTCATGAAAAGTTACATCGCTGCTTACCTCAACATATGTTTGGCCTAGAACATAGATTTTGTAGGCCTTCGATGTTTCATTGTACCCAACAAAAATTCCTTTCTTCCCATAAGGCTCCATCTTAGTTCTCTTCTCTTTCAGCAAACTGTTGGACACTGTGAGACATACTATAGATTACATGCATAATATTGTTGAGATACCGTACTAGGGACAATGGTCCAATTATAATTTTTAGGACTCTAGTGTCCGTGGAAATGGCCTGACTCAAATGAACATATCCGATGAGTTCCCAAAACCATGGAGAATAACCCATCCTAATAATAAATGACTCAAATGAGAACTTATCAAACTCCCGTACCAGGGATAATGGTCCAACTAATCAAGACAAACTGTTGGGTTTGAAGACAAGGTAAAATGACCTAGCTTGCATCAATTACAATAGGTATATGATGAGATCACAACTTCTTTGGACATGTGATAATACAAATTGAAATCTAGACCTATTCTTGATTTGACAATCAAGCACAATTAACTAACTACATAGGACACATACCTTGTACTTTGCTAAACTGTTGTTTTCAAAAGGATGCTATTGCCGAAAGAATGTGACAATGCCTTGGACTGTTGTAACTAGTACCTCTATTCTTTTGAAGGAGATACCATAAGATATTTTGAACCTTTCTTCTAGATCTCAAAACTGTGACTTGTCATATATAACTGAGTGTATGATTGCATAGGTACTTTTCCTTATTTTTGTTTATCCAGGAATATAAAAAAGATATTCATAGTGAAAATGGCTGTCTTACTAAGTACATGTGTATGAGGGTGATCAAGATTTTACAAGAAGAACAAAATGAATATAGATTATTATTAAAATATGCTTAACACAGAATAATAGATATACAATAAAATTGGTTAACACAGAATAACATATATATACATATGCTTAAAACATAATAATAGATATACAATATGGATGAATGTCTCCTTCCCAAGAATGTGATGTCTCCACTGGCGGAAGGCTTGCACAATGGAGTACATTTCTTTGTCATAAGTAGGGTACTTACAGACATCATCTGATAGTGTCTCACTATGATAGGCCACAAGGTCACCATGTTGAGTGAGAACGATGCCCACTGCATATTTTGAAGCATTTGTCTTGATCTCAAAGGGTTGTTGCAAGTCCGGTAATGAAAGTATTGGGGCTGAGCACAAGAGTTTCTTCAAATCCTCAAACACTTGTTGTTGGGACCGGCCCCACACAAATTTCACCTTACCACCACCCCTATTTACTTGGATGAGGGCCCAAGAAATATGGGAGAATCCCAACACAAACCTGTGGTAGAAATTGGAAAGGCCCAAGAAGCTCTGAAGCTCAGTGAGTGTGGTTGGGACTAGCTAGTCATGGATGACTTGGATCTTGGTTGGATCCACATGTACGATGTAGCCCAGGTAATGGACCATGTCCATTCCGAAGGAACATTTTTCCAAGTTGGAATATAGCTTGTGTTTCCGCAGGGTGTGCAAAACATGTTGAATATGCTACAAGTGTCCTGCCTAAGTCTTACTATAAATGAGGATGTCATCCAGATACACCACTACAAAAGTATTGGTGAATGGTCACATGATATCGTCCATCATCCTCATGAAAGTGGCTAGAGCTTTTTTCAAACCAAAGGGCATGACCAACCATTCAAAAATACCTTCCTTTGACTTGAAGGGGGTCTTCCATACACCTGTCTATTCTATTGGGACCTGGTGGTAGCCATACTTCAAATCAATTTTACTAAAGTATTTGGCCCCCTTTAGCTGATCAAGGACGTCGTTGATTCCGAGAATCAAGTATTGGTTTTTGACTGTGATTTTATTCAGGGCCCGATAACCAATGCAGAGTCACCAATTTCTATCTTTCTTATGTACCACCATGATTGGGCTCCTGCAAGGCGATGACCTAGGATGGATATGCTCCTTGTGGAGCAGTTCTTTGATTTGTCTCTTGATCTCCTCATTCTCTAATAGAGAGCGGTGATAGACTGGACCATTGGGTAGCGGTGTTCTTGGGGTCATATTGATTGGGTGCTTGACCTCACAGTGAAGAGGTACCCTGGTAGGTGAGGAGAAGATATTCGAGTATTCTTCCACAACCTTATCCACTTTCTTCTGTTGTGTGGAGAGGTCGGCCGCAGAGATCCTAGGTGTGGCTGTGATCTTTCTCTTATTCTAAGAGAGAATCACAAAGAATAAAAAATTCCCCATCTAATAGATGACCTTTCTGCATTTCTTGGCAGAGATCAAGGAAATATAACTAGGTGGGACTGCTTCGGGTATCCTGTACAATTTATTGTTCAAAGTAATAATAACACTATGAGACCTAGACTCATATACAGAATGATGTTTCCATAAATATGGTTGACCCAAAAGAAAATTACAAACTTCGAGAGGGGAAACATCACACAATACATCTTCTTTGAAGGGCTTGATGTTGTATGAATAATGACAATATTGGCTGACGCAGATGTCGCTTCCTTCACAGAGCCATCCTATGGTGTAGGGATGCAGGTGTGACATTGTCAGTAGGGAGAGTCTCTTGAAAAACTATGCTGAGATGAGGTTCTTCTGGCTACCACTATCAACAATGAAGTAAAATGGGGTACCCTTCACCCACATCTGTGAATGAAAAAGGTGCTCGCCTTTCTTTATCTTGTCTGGTTCATAGGGATGGAGATTTGTGGTAGCAACGATAGCAATGGGTTCTGCGTCAATGATCTATCTCCCCATTTCTGGTTTTGACTCAGAGTCAAAACTCACATTTGATTCAGAGGCTTTTACTCAGCCACCAACGACTTCTTTGAGCAAAAATCAACAATGTTATGACAAGAGCTCTTATGGAAGTCTCACCACTTCCTAGTATCTTTCTTTGTCTTTCTAGTGTCCTTATTTTCTTGCGGCCTTGACTGGTTGTCATGAGGTTTTCCATATTTTCTCTATCTTTTTTTCTACAGGTTGGGGCCACCCTTTCCTGGATTTTGCTGTGAGGGGTTCCCAGGCCCAAATTACCGTGTATTTTGTTTGAGCTTCAGCTTGATTTTGACGACATATTGATAGGCTGCACCCAAGGATGAGATGTCCAAAAAATCCATTTCGGCCTAGATGTATCTATGCAGATCGTTGCGATACCTAAGCACCAGATGTCGCTTAGAATATTTTATACCTAGCTTGGTGTGCAAGGTATGGAAGATATTTGTGAACTCGGGCATTGCTTTGTGTCTTTCCTGCTGTAGTGTGGTCCATTTTGTGTATAGGTCGTCATAACTTCCAACATGGTAGTATTGTTCCTTAATAGTATCCCTCAAGGACTCCCATGTGATCATGACTGTAAATAATGAGGGTTCCTCTATTTCCTTTTGCTCATAGAAAGTTTCCCACCAATATTTGACATGGGGAACGATTTTGAGGAGCGCAAAAGTAATATTTTCTCTATTTGAGAAGTTATGGACAGAGAAATACTCTTCTAATAGATTCAACCATTTGTCTACAACATCTGCATTTATCTGACCTTCAAATATATGAATATCGAAGTTGATTTGTACCTTGAAGGTGGCAACACTTCCATTTGAGGAAGATATGTCGCCTGTTGGTAGCCGCCAAAGGATTTGTGCATTTAACTATCCATCATCTCATTCCTATGTTGTGTGAGGGATTCCTCGAGAAATTTTTTGAAGGGATATCCTATTCCATCGTCTTTCTTTTCTCCCTCCATGATAGGCCGCTTGGGTGTGCGAGAGATTTTTTCCCCAAGAGAGAAAAGCTAGAGACCCAATTCTTTGTACCCTGACCTCGTTGGGGACATGCATTAAGAATGAAAAGGAGTAGACCGTTATGATACCACTGATCTGGATTTTATGAGAAGAACGAAATGAATACATATTATTATTAAAATATGCTTAAAGCAGAATAACAAATATATAGTAAATTGGTTTCTATTCAATAAGGAAATAAGTTGAAACTATAAAATGCAGCGGAAAGCAAGCTTGCTAGAATGGTGGCGGCTTATCTCTGAGAAGAGATGTGACGGTTGCACTCATTCACAAGAAGATGATTATAATGAGGCTCTGAAGGCCTTTTTACAATAAACAGGAATTTCAAAAACCCTAGACATCCAAAAACCTAACCCTAAGAGATGAAGTGCCAAAAGTCATGTGGGCCCCGTTTGGGTAAGTTAATACATCAACTTATCGGGGTCATAACTTTTGCATACGATATCAATTTTAGGTGAACGATAGCCCATTGGAAAGGTCTATCTGAGACTACTCATGTTGTCATCTGAATTTGAATATATCTACATTCTAATTGTGTATAGACCTAAAACCATTGTTTAGGGCCTCAAAATGACCTCAGAAGTCAGGGACCTGAAAACTAGGAAAAAATTGCCAAAATGACCCAATGGGAATAGGTGGGAGGCCATCGACATCCATATGGATAAGAGGGTTTGAATGCAATTCGTTTCCTCCTAGCGCTATCAAATACGGGTCTCTTCCGCTGTCCAAAACTGCAAAGATAAAGTAAGTGCAATGTTGGTCCATCATCTCCTTGTGAAAACGTTTTGAGGCTTACATTTTCTTCATTTTCATAGGTGTCCAAATGACCTAGCCTCAAGCCTCCTTCAATACTTTCATAAACTACAGACATATCCCAACGTTTATTATATGTCACTAAGAAAGTGTTTTGATCACCACTTTGTCACCAAGTGACCAGTCCCTGTTATCCACAATTTTGGTTATCGAGATGATGTCATGATAATGTCATGATGATGGAAAATCAAGCTCTTCACTAAGAAAATTTTCCTGAGAAAGGTTACACTTGTCAGCTTCCAGAAATCATATTTTTAAGATAGTTCGCAGGCTTCATATATACTCTCCTGCGAGAATACTTCATTCTCGCAGGCTTCATTCAGTTGGGGTGCGAACTTCTCGCACTGTACTCATGGTTAGGGTGCAAACATGTTCTTAAAGGAGGAAAATGGATAAGTTCTCGATTCTTCTAGAAGGAATCTTCTAGAAGGATGAGTTGGCTTTCGAATGGTTGGCAAAGTACTGACTTTCCAAATATCTTGGGATCATTCCCTATCCAAGTAACCAATTTATCTTCTCCTATATATTGAGGAGATTGCTCATGGAAAAGGTTAAAAGCAAGCTAGCGAGAGATTGATTGGAGAATTAGTGCAAGACTGTATGGAGGACTGATGCTACAGCAGCAAGAGACAACAACAAGGTCATCATGTGTGGTTGATTTTCTTCATGCATGAGCAAGTCTGTGTGTCAGAGCTAGGAGCCATCGAAAGGAGACCTACGACATCAAGTCTCAGGTTGTAAGTTTCACTTTCAATTAATCAATACAGTAATATGTTCCTTTCCCATAAAGATGATGTCACTTTATTACATAATTCCTTGATCATATGTATAGACTAGCCATTGAATATATTAAACTGCCTTTACTTCGATTGGTTTGTACTGTTTGTACTGTTGTGATCTGAACGGTGCAAGAGCATTGGAGCAAAGCTTGGAACAATAGAGACATAAGGAAAGCGTTCATAAGGTATGTCCACAATCCTAATCTCTTAGTTCATTCAATAGGCTAGATCTAGGGAAAGTGTATTATTCTGTCTTGTTTTGTTCTAGATCCAGGTGGATCTAGGGAGATTGGTTTGTGTCCGCACTCACGAATTTATCCTGAACCAAAATTGGCGACTCCACTGGGGATATATATCCCTTTTGTCTTTATGGTTTTCGAATTTTCTGTGGCCATTTGCTCTATTTTCCTTTTTCTCCTGATCTGTAAATCTCTGAGTCCTCAGGATATCCTGAGAGACCTTCTGGGTCTATAAGCCAGTTTAAATTTTTCTTGATTTTTCAAAATTTTCATTAGTTTTAGGGATTCTCGCACTGTGGCCATTAGCAGCCTGTGAGAACCACTGTAATTCGCAGTCTGCACATATCTTCCAGTGCAAACTGTTCGCATTCTGCATCACAGTGGCCTGCGAGAAGCTTAGTTTCTCGCACTGTGTTACACACTGGCCTGCAAACATCTTTTCGAAATTTTTTGAATTCAAGTTCTGACTTTTGCAATTGCTCAGTAAGGTTGAATTACATCTTTTTGACACATTGTATCACTGGCTTACATATCTTTTGCTTTCATCTGCTTGTTGGATCTGATCTAGGTTTTCTAGGTTCTTTCTTACTTTGGTAACTTGACTTTCATCTCTTAGCCTTTCTTGGCATTTTTCTTCTCTTTGATTTTCGGAGTTGAATGTATCGTGTTGGTTAAGAATCAGTGATTGATTGGAAGTTAAGTGTTTGGTGTTTCTCGTTTGATTGTTGGTTCGAAAGGACGATTTTCATTTTCATTGAGGAACTCCTTGGTTTGCTTTTGTTTTTGCTTTCATTGAAAGTTTTGATTGGGTTGTCATTGTTTGATTGTTGATAATTGATTTTCATTCTTATTAAGAGTTCTTCTTGGAAAGTGAACCATAAGTTTTCTTTGAAGATCTTGTTTTGCTTTGTTGAAAACATTGAAAATCAAAGTTTTAGAGTATTGAAGTTTTGAAAAAGACATTTAGGAATTGTTCATTGATTCATGATTGTTTTCATTCATATCTGAAAGGAAATTGAGATTTGAATTTGCATTGTAGTATTCATATTGATTCAGAAATTGTTCTCTCTCTCCCATAACTAGGATTCATCGAATGAAAAGACTTATATTTCATCCTATCCTTGCATTATTTGGGTCAGAGTCACATATCATGAGTTTCACTTCCGTTACCTGTGAATAAACAACAGCCATTAAAAACATTACGTAATATTAGAATTGATCTAGTAACTC
>JZKD02S0862188.1:336649-353949 GCA_000966675.3 Picea glauca
TATTCATCATTTGAAGCCGGTTTGGGAAATCCATTTGTCTCTCATTCGATTTGATAACAAGGTCTTTCCATGTGTCGTCTTTGAGTCAATGCTTCCAAATCATTGGTCGTGTCATCCATATGTTCAAGATATGTTCATCTGAAACTTCTATTTGAGTCGGCCATCTGCAGTTATCCTTTCACTCCGTGTCGGCCTTCCCTGTGTCCAAAGTCCAATTTCCACATACTTCATTTCATTTTCAAACTCTGTTACTCATTTCATGTCACTGATGGGGGATACATCAAGGCCCTCCTGTGACAGGTCTTGTTCCGTCGACATCAACACATTATCCAAGATTAAGACTTAGAAATTATTCAGTACCTTAGAACTTGCATGCCTCAATGGCAAGTTTCTCACTTTCGATAGTGGGTTTACATCATTGACCCCTGATCGAAAGATTCCATTGATTGTTCGACACCAAATCATTCATTCACAATTAATGGATTGTACTGTAGTACCTTGGGAGTCATTGACATCAATGGTGATTTCCCTCACACTTGTTAACGGTTACATCAATAACTGGTAATCAAGTGGTTTCTACCATGTTCGAATTCAACACATGTAATCACATGGTTATATTCATACTTTAGATGATGAGATTGAAGACCCTAGATATTATCTTTATGATCCAGGTTGTGATGGAGTATGTATTATTTTCGACACATAGATCCACTGTGTATGTTTCATGGCTATGTCGTATTGGTTAAAAATTTGTCGCACAGATCCACAGTGTATTCAGGTGGCTGTGCTATATTATGACTGCATGGATCCACAGTGTATGATTGGTGGCCATGACCTTTGTTTATGATGTCATCAGTCTATGATCTAAGTATGGGAATGCCTACCTCAGAATTGGTATACATGATATTCTGTTGATGCTTGGATGTTTGCAGGTCTCTGATTAGATGTACTTTTGGTTCTTGACACACGCATGCATCTTACAAAGTCTATCGATTGTCACTGGTTCCACTCTCAGACTTTGGGGGGCATTCTGTTATCCACAATTTTGGTTATCGAGATGATGTCATGATAATGTCATGATGATGGAAAATCAAGCTCTTCACTAAGAACATTTTCCTGAGAAAGGTTACACTTGTCAGCTTCCAGAAATCATATTTTTAAGATAGTTCGCAGGCTGCATATATACTCTCCTGTGAGAATACTTCATTCTCGGAAGCTGCATTCAGCTGGGGTGAAAACTTCTCACACTGTACTCATGGTTAGGGTGCGAACATGTTCTTAAAGGAAGAAAATGGATAAGTTCTCGATTCTTCTAGAAGGAATCTTCTAGAAGGATGAGTTGGCTTTCGAATGGTTGGCAAAGTACTGACTTTCCAGATATCTTGGGATCATTCCCTATCCAGGTAACCAATTTATCTTCTCCTATATATTGAGGAGATTGCTCATGGAAAAGGTTAGAAGCAAGCTAGCAAGAGATTGATTGGAGAATTAGTGCAAGACTGTATGGAGGACTGATGCTACAGCAGCAAGAGACAACAACAAGGTCATCATGTGTGGTTGATTTTCTTCATGCATGAGCAAGTGTGTGTGTCAGATCTAGGAGCCATCGAAAGGAGACCTACGACATCAAGGCTCAGGTTGTAAGTTTCACTTTCAATTAATCAATACAGTAATATGTCCCTTTCCCATAAAGATGATGTCACTTTATTACATAATTCCTTAATCATATGTATAGACTAGCCATTGAATATATTAAACTTCCTTTACTTCGATTGGTTTGTACTGTTTGTACTGTTGTGATCTGAATGGTGCAAGAGAATTGGAGCAAAGCTTGGAACAACAGAGACATAAGGAAAGCATTCATAAGGTATGTCCACAATCCTAATCTCTTAGTTCATTCAATAGGCTAGATCTAGGGAAGGTGTATTATTCTGTCCTGTTTTGTTCTAGATCCAGGTGGATCTAGGGAGATTGGTCTGTGTCCGCACTCACGAATTTATCCTGAACCAAAATTGAACATGTTCTTAAAAGAGGAAAATGGATAAGTTCTCGATTCTTCTAGAAGGAATCTTCTAGAAGGATGAGTTGGCTTTCGAATGGTTGGCAAAGTACTGACTTTCCAGATATCTTGGGATCATTCCCTATCCAAGTAACCAATTTATCTTCTCCTATATATTGAGGAGATTGCTCATGGAAAAGGTTAGAAGCAAGCTAGAAAGAGATTGATTGGAGAATTAGTGAAAGACTGTATGGAGGACTGATGCTACAGCAGCAAGAGACAATAGCAAGGTCATCATGTGTAGTTGATTTTCTTCATGCATGAGCAAGTGTGTGTGTCAGAGCTAGGAGCCATCGAAAGGAGACCTACGACATCAAGGCTCAGGTTGTAAGTTTCACTTTCAATTAATCAATACAGTAATATGTCCCTTTCCCATAAAGATGATGTCACTTTATTACATAATTCCTTGATCATATGTATAGACTAGCCATTGAATATATTAAACTTCCTTTACTTCGATTGGTTTGTACTGTTTGTACTATTGTGATCTGAATGGTGCAAGAGAATTGGAGCAAATCTTGGAACAACAGAGACATAAGGAAAGTGTTCATAAGGTATGTCCACAATCCTAATCTCTTAGTTCATTCAATAGGCTAGATCTAGGGAAAGTGTATTATTCTGTCCTTTTTTGTTCTAGATCCAGGTGGATCTAGGGAGATTGGTCTGTGTCCGCACTCACGAATTTATCTTGAACCAAAATTGTGGATAACAGTCCCTGGACTCAAAACTAGTCAACAATAGAGCATAACATAGCTCTAAAAACAGTCACTAAACTCTATCACAATAATCCCAAATCAAGTACTTACCTATATTATTTCTTCTAAAACTCGGAATAATATCCTACCTAAAATTTGCTTGAGATACACATGAGGAAGAACTTTAAAATATTCTTAAGACTTGCCTAGAATGAGCTCTAAGATTATTCTTGAATTTTCTCCTCAAGCTTCACACAACAAACTTTAGATATGCTCCAAAAATTGTGGCCAAATTGGATCTGCAACTCGACCTGGAACATGACTGAACTTTGCCTTAAATCTGGTCTAAAAGAAGGTCCTGAAATCCACCTTATCTCTGAGATTATAGAAGACTTGTACCATGCCTTAAACTCACCTCAATCAAACCTTAATCTTGGTTTAAGAACTCCTGAAATATTCTCCCAAAAATCCTTCTATATTCGTTGGAATATTCTGCACTTAGCCTCATCTTCCTTTTGAAGATGCCCTCTTTCAAGGTGTCTTTGATACCATGTTAATTTTCAATCTTAAATAGATAACAATAGTTCACAGTAGTGTTATTTAACCTTTAACAATTAACTAGAACATTAACTGAAGCATAAGGATCAATGAAAGAAATAAATTAACATAGAGGACAAGTATTTATCCTTGGAAACACTAAAGGGGAAGAAAACCCAACAAACTTCTTCTTGTGATATATTTATCAGTCAAACAAGTGTAATGTACTTACAAGACTCTTCTAGAAATAGGGAGATAAGATACTAGCACTAAGACAATAGTTTTTACTTTTGTCAATGTGTCTTCAATATATATGAGCCTATACTAGTAGATTTTTCTATCCTCTAGTTGTTGTCAAAAACTGTTTTGTTGTTGCTTGTTGGCTGCCCCAAATTTGGCCTTCAGGCTGTCTCAAAACTGCCCTTAAAGTTGACTAATATTTCTTCCCAGAACAGATTTTTTCCACTGTCAGAAAAGGGCCTTAGATGTTGTCTAGAACAACCTTTATTTGTTGTTCAGAACACCTTCAGTTGTTGTCCAAAACACCTTCAAAACAGAGTATATTTGCTTCTATAGAGAAATCTCTTATATGCTACATAGAGTTGAGTTATCAGCTGCTACAGTATAGAGTATATGGATGTTGCTAGAATATATTGGTTTTTGCCTTAGAATAGGCCTTGTTGTTGCCTCAAAATAGCCTATGTTTCTCCCTTAGAATAGTTCTAAGTGCTTCTCACAATAAGTGAACTAACTTGATGTAAAACTGATATAGAAACTTATGTGAAAACTGATGTGAAGAGGTGCTGCTCAGAATAAGTGAACTAACCCGATGTAAAACTAATATAGAAACTTATGTGAAATGTGATGTGAAGAGAGGGTGCCTCCCTCTCTTTATATAGGATAGAGTCTAGGTTAGGTAGCTTTATCTTAGGGCCACCTCTTAGGTTAGGATAATATAGGATTTAGGTTACGACAACTAGGTTACGACCGATCTGGGATGACCTGGAAAGGGGGCAGCTTCAAGAGGGTGGTTTAGGAAGAGGCCAGATTGAGGAGGGTAGCTTGGAGGGATGCTTGGAGGCCAGCTTGAGGAGGGATTCTTGGAGGCTAGCTTGACAGAGGGAAACTATGAGGGTTGCATGAAAAGAATAACTTCTACAACTGCTCAAAATTCAACATTTCAGGCTTGCTCTGATAGCATGTTGAAGTTTTAATTATACAACTAATAGTTACAATTCTTCTTTCTTATTATAATCATTTATTACATTAGCTGCATAAATAAGATCAGTGAAAGAGAGGAAATCAGAGAAACAATAGAGACACATAGATTATCCTAGGAAACCCTCACGGGGGAAAAAAAACCCAACAAAAAATTCCTCAATATAGATAGAGCAAAGACCGAACATAAGATCCTCCTCTACTCCTTCACTAGGAAGAGTAGCATACCACTTAACCAAGAAATACCAAGAGGTATACCAAAACCCTCCTTGACATCACCCCAGTTTCAACAATTACTCCTTTAAGACTTGTGCACTTATTCATAGCTGCAGAGCTAGTGTGGTGAGTGTGTCCAAATGAGGCATTGGCCTCTCTTATAAATAGTGGTCTAGCCAGACTATAATTAGGTCTGGGCCAACCTGTCTATTTTCCCTCTTAATTTACATTTAATTGTCAAGGCACAATAGGGATGACTTTTACTAAGGCACAATAGGGCCTAATTAAATATAATATAATAATATTATTCAACTCTCTCTCAGATAGAATATTCTTTGAAGTTACAATATTTCAACATCTTCATCTTCTTATTCCTATCAATAGCTAGCAAGAAGTAGTTGGGTCTTATAATCAGTTATGTATCTATATTGTAATAAAAATGTAGTGGCTAAGACACCCAAATATTCATCAAGAATGTATGAATGTATCTAAGCATGAGTAGAAACAACTTTTTTAGATTCTCTCAATTTGACTTGCCTCTCTCAAACATTGCAATTGAGTTTGTCTAATCATTACACCCTTGTTCGGGGTATTGCTTATAGACTTAGAAGACCAACATTATAAAGAAACTAATCAATATGTCGATTTTTTTCCCTTTTGATTCTCCGCTATCAATTCTTGTCTTACATCTTCATATGATTGGTATCGTTTTCTGTTGCTTCTAATCAAATCTATTTGAATGTTTATTTTTTGGTTTTCTTAAATAGTCTAACTTCATATGTTTTTTCCATAACAAATATTGACTCATTTTGTTAACTTTGTTGTCCCACTGTGTTTTTCTTGGGCATAACATATCAAATTGGATGAATAATGTGGGATGTCTGAGATGGTGGGAAGTCGTGGGACACAATGTAGTTTAATAAGTCTACAACATTGACTTCTAGGACTTTGGGATAGTATTTGAAAAATTCAATGTAGAGGTCATGTATGTCATAGAACTCATTAGATTGAAACTTAAGGATGGAACAAATGATCAAATGGTCAGGGAATAAGTGGCAGGGAGAGGGTCTTCAAATTGACTCGAATGCATGGTTGGTTAGGTGTATTGTACAGACTAGAATTATAGACAAATTGAATAATGGGATCAATAATTGCACACAATATTTCTTAGCTAAGAGGAAGATTCTTTAAAAATGTTTTGGATTGAAATGAAGTTGGTCAATGATGATGATAGCTATACACTTTTGTGTTTGTTGAGAAAATATTTTTTCTTTTTCTTTCTATAAATGCTCGTATATATTCTTTAAATTTGTTTTAATTTCGAAGTTCTATACTTTATAATATATTTAATTATTCTCAATAATACTTTTATAATCTAAATCATACCAGGCAATTGAAAATGTCGTACCTTAAAATGGCCAAAGGTGTGAATGGAGTGGGAAAGAAATGCAATATGAAAGGCCAAATGACTAAGGCTACACTGAATTGAATCTTGAATATCAGATATCAAATTTAAACTTGGTGGCCAAATGACTAAGGCTACATTGAATTGAATCTTGAATATCAGATATCAAATTTAAACTTGGTTGTGAGGCTGTTTGAGTATGCTTAGTAAACAACATTTGACAAAATTAATAATGATCAACTCGGATGGCTAATTTATACTAAACGTGGAGGGAGGATAATCAAGTAAAAGCCATAAGAATGGGACAAAATCCTAAAGGCCTTGTTAATTGAAAAAATTGAAAATCATGTTATAAAAAAAATGTTTTCCTAAATATTTTATCTTTTATTTTTCTATATATTATATAATAATCATTTACAAATTAAAATAAAACCAATCTTACTAAACTCATTTAAAAAATAATCATGTAACTTCTGACTTCTAATGACACAAATCAGAATTTGTATTTATTTAAGCACAATCTCACAGTTTGGAAGCTTCCTAATCTCATCAGGGATTACCACTGAATTACAACCCTAAAGATTGAGATGCTTTAGATTTTTAAGTTCACCTAGTCTTATCATTGTAAATCGAATAAATATATATAGTTTCAATTATAAATATAAATGTTTTCACCTCAAATATGAATACCATACAATATATCAAAGGATGAAGAAATTGAATAAGACAAAAGTAATATTAGGAGAAGAATGTGTATGTAAACATTACCAATATACTAAGGATAATGATGTTAAACAATGAACACAACAAGGAAATTGTGTCTGCTAGTGAATTAATGAGAAAAAAAGAGGAGGTGGCTTGGATGTGGTGAGTTCTATAATATAATAATAATAATAAGATGATGTTGATGTATGGGATAACAATTGACGTGCACAAAACATTGTTGGTTGCGATAGAGGATCTGATCGCGATGACGGCTCTGTAGTTTAGGGTTTAACGGTCGAGGGTGTCAGAGCCTTAATGGCTCCCTCTGAGGGAGGGGATTCACCCCCAGGATCCTCGTCCTCAGATTTGCAGGCCTTTCAGGCTCTCATTTCGTCTTATGCCAAAGTCCCCAAGCCCCCCCCTCAAGATTTGTCAAAAAAGCAGCTAAAATCCCTAAGGTGACTGTTTTCGCTCCCTCAATGCAGCCCCTGGCTCTTAGAATGGGAAATAGAGGATTGATCGGTGAATTTACTAGATTATGGCCATCCCCAAAATCCATGCACCTCTGACTTGGAAGCGAATTGGCATAAACTGATCTAGGGACAAATGTCGGTAGCCTTCTGTGCTAAGGGGTTCTTTGCCTTTATGTTTGAAAAAAATGAAGATAGAGATTTGATTTTTCGAAGTGGACCTTACTTCATAGGGGAAAGAGGAATGTATTTAAATAAGTGGACTCCTGAATTTAGCCCAAAAAATGATATATCCTCAGTAGTCCCAATCTGGGTAAGACTGCCTTTTCTTCCCCTCCATTGTTGGAACGATGAAACTATAAAAAACATAGAAAACACCCTCAGAAAGTATATTGATCATGCTAAACCATGAGAGGGCCTACAGGCTTGTGCTAGGCTATGTGTGGAAGTAGATCTGGAATAAGGTCTCCCTGAAGCAATACAACTGAATCTAGACAGTTGGGCATACATACAACAAGTGGACTATGAGAAAATCCCCTTCAAATGTAAAGCTTGTCACGAATATGGTCATTTTTCCAAATCATGCCCTCAGGACAAAGACACGTAGGACCAAGATCCAAAACAAGATCATTGGCAATAACCAAAGCGGAAAAAAAAAATGGAAAAACTTAGTCCATCCCAACTCAGAGTCAACGAGAAAAACCCCTAGATCCAAACTAAATACGACCAGGATCTCCACAAAAAGGAGAATCAAGTCACAATAGATATGCCAGTCTCAAATTAGAAGGAAATGTAGAGGAAATCAGGGAATCCTAGGAAAAAAATAATAGAAAGGGACAAGAAGAGGCAGGAGAAGGGAACATTAAAGGCAAAGAAAAAGAAAAATAATTTTTGGACTTGCGTGGGGACTCCTCAACAAAATATCTCCCAAACAAAACCTTGGAGAACCCAAAAATGTCAGAAGAAGAAAGACATGACACCTCAGATACTGATCCTGATCTGGAGCTAACTCAACCGTCGAACACCAAGAAACCTGGAAGAAAATACCAAAGAAACAAAAGAGAATCGATGACAAACAGAGAAAAAGAACCGGGCATTCAAAAAACAATCGAGGAGGCTCTAAAGAAAGATGGAAAATATGGGAAAAATAAGGCATACCAACGTAAGGGAGCATCATCACAACCCTCAAAAGGAGGGGCACCAAAGCACACTGATAAATGATGAAAGCCGTTTCCTGGAATTGTAGAGGATTGAGAAGCAAGATCAAGAAAGAAGAAGTTATAAATTTGATTCAAGATGAAAAACCCTCAATTCTCATGCTCTAGGAGATGAAAATGAGGGAGCAGGAAACCATCAAAGACCTACAAAAAATTTGGAACAAAAGTGAAAGGCGAGTAGTAAGTTCAAGAGGGTCTTCAAGAGGAATAAGAACTTTCTGGAATACTGAGGAATTCGACTTAAAGTATCAAGTGAAAACCTAATTCTGGCTAATGGTCAATCTCCTAAAAAAATACTTAGGTACGCATTACTCCATAATAAATGTTTATATGCAAAATAATTATATAGAAAAAAATGAATGTTGGCAATCCCTTCTGGATCTGGCCACGGAAAATCCCCCCATTAACCTTATTATTATCGGAGACTTCAATACAACCAGAGGATCAAAGGAAAAATGAGGTGGCTCTATTGTGAGGGATCAATTCCAGGAAAGGTTGGATGACCTTATATCAGATCTGGATCTTTTTTATGTTCCTTCAAACAAGGGAATGTACACTTGGAATAATAGAAGTGTTGGCCTAGGGCACATAGTGGCAAGGTTAGATAGATTCCTGATCAACAACTCGCTCTTGGCACTTCCAGCCAAGCTATTCTCATCGAACCTCCCTTGGGCAGGATCAGATCATCGACCCATAAGACTGGTCTTCGAAGCCCCAAAAAATTGGGGTCCCATTCCTTTCAAATTAAACCCACTATGGTTGGATCACCCTGAGCTCATCCAATCCATTTCCCAAATATGGAATAAGTGGATCATAGGCTCACCCAATTACATATGGGAGAATAACCTAAAATTGGTAAAAGATTTCCTAAAGATCTAGGAAAAAAAATCTTCGGAAACCAAAGCCAAAGACAAAAAGATACAGCTAGAAAATCTGCAGGAGGAAATGGAAACTACTGAGATCCAACAAAATTACATCATACAAGAATAAAAAATCCACAAAGAGTATATACAAGCTCTAGCAGAAGAGGAAATCACATGGTGCCTAAAGTCCATAAGCCTTTGGCAGAAAGCGGGAGACCAAAATACCTCCTTCTTCCACAACCAAGCAAAAGTCAGAAATTGGACAAATCAAATCTCAAAAATCAAAACCCCCAAAGGAGAAATTATTAAGGACTTCAACCAAATCAAGCAACATGCATCCATGCATTTTCAAAATTTATACACCACGTCCGACAGGGTTGAGAATAAAATAATTGAAGCCTTTCTCCAACACATACCCAGTAAGATCACAGAAGAGGACAATGCTCACCTAGATAGACCCATTGAAGAAGTGGAAATTCTAAAATCTCTAAAACAATTTTAACAAGACAAAGCTCTGAGTCCAGATGGCTTCACTCTACACTTCTATAAAAAATGTTGGCACATCATCAAACAAGACTTCATAAGGATGATATGATTTGCGCATAAGGAAAACAATATGGGAGGCGCTACCAACTCCTCCTTCCTAGATCTCCTCCTAAATGATTTTGGAGCATCTTCCCTGAATCACTTCAGACCCATCTCCCTCTGTAATATTTCCTACAAAATTTTCTCCAAAATAATCGCAAACAGACTAAACCCCCTTCTTAGATCACTAATCCTTCTGAATCAAGGAGGATTTGTAGTAGGCCACCATATTTGGGATAACTTCCTTTTGGTTCAAGAGGCAATCCATGCCAACAGCTCTCGAGGAGAATCAGGCATGGCTATAAAATTGGATATGGAAAATTCTTTCGACAGGGTGGAACATAATTTCCTCTTTAGAGTTCTAGAAAAATTTGGATTCAGTCAAAACTTCATTGCCTGGACAGAATCCTGTATTGCCTCCACCTGGATAGCTCCCCTCCTAAATGGAAGACCTGGTCCCTTATTCAAGGTGTCCAAGGGCTTAAGAAAAGGATTCCCCTTCTCCCCCCTTCTCTTTGTGATCATGGCATAATCCCTAAACCACAATATAGAATGGGAAAGCATAAATGGCACTATTCCAGGAATCAACATGGCCCAAGGAGTGAAAATATTGAATCACTATCGATTTGCAGATGATACAATCCTCGTGAGAGAGGCCTCAAAAACTTTTTCCAAAAGAATCCTACAAGTTCTAGATACCTTCCTTCTAGTCTCAGGAGGGCTCCTGAACAAACAAAAATTCCAAATCTATGCCTACAATGTTTCTGCAGTCATTAGAGCTAGAATTTCTCAAATCATGGGATTTGCCATTACCCAATACTAAAATTCCTTCAAGTACCTGGGTCTCCCTCTTTGCATTAAAGTGCTCACGAGTGAGTTTTGGCACCTATCTCTCCAAAAGGTTAAAAAAAAAGATGGAAACATGGGGATCAAGGTGGCTCAATCGAACAGGAAGGGAGGCCCTAATCAAATTTGTTCTCTCATCCATCCCAATTTATCAATTCTCTACCCTTCCATCCCCAAAGGGAATCTTAAAAGAATTCGTGCAACTCATTCGTAAATTTTTGTGGTAAGGAGGAAAATCCAATCAAAAAAAATTCCACTTAGTAAACTGGGACATGGTCACCCTGCCCCAAAAAAGTGGAGGCCTCGGAATCAGAGACCCCAAAGTCACCAACTTAGCACTGGGAGATAAACTCCTCTGGAGGATAATGATGTTAAAAAATGAGCATAGCAATAAAAATGTGTCTGCTAGTGAATTAATGAGAAAAAAAGAGGAGGTGGCTTGGATGTGGTGAGTTCTATAATATAATAATAATAATAATAATAAGATGATGTTGATGTATGGGATAGAAATTTACGTGCACAAAACATTGTTGGTTGCGATAGAGTCTTTGATCGTGACGATGGCTCTACAGTTTAGGGTTTAACAATTGAGGTTGTTAGAGACTTAATGGCTCCCTCTGAGGGAGGGTATCCGCCCCCAAGATCCTCATCCTTAGATCTGCAGGCCTTTCAGGCCCTCATTTCATATTATGTCAAAACCCCCAAGCCCCCTCCTCAATATTTGTCAAAAAAACAGTTGAAATCCCTAAGGTGATCATTTTCTCTCCCTCAACGTGGCCCCTAGCTCTTAGACTAGCGGATAGAGGATTGATTAGACAATTTACTAGATTTTGGCCATCCCCAAAAGCCATGCACCTCTGGCTGGAAGCGAACTGGCGCAAAATGATCCAAGGACAAATGTCGGCAACCTTTTGTGGTAAGGCGTTCTTTGCCTTTATGTTTGAAAAAAAAGAAGATAGAGATCTGATTTTTCAAAGTGGACCTTACTTCATGGGGGCAAGAGGAATGTATTTAAATAAGTGGACACTTGAATTCAACCAAGAAAATGATATACCCTTAGTAGTCCCAGTCAGGGTAAGACTACCTTTCCTTCCCCTCCATTGCTAGAACTATGAAACCATAAGAAACATAGGAAACACCCTCAGAAAGTATATTAATCATGATGAACCATGAGAGTCCTACAGGTTTGTGTTAGGCTATGTGTGCAAGTAGATATGGAAAAAGGTCTCCCTGAAGCAATACAACTAAATCTAGATAGTTGGTCATACATACAACAAGTGGACTACGAGCAAATCCCCTTCAAATGTAAATCTTGTCATGAATATGGTCATTTTTCCAAATCATGCCCTCAGGCCAAAGACATGCAGGACCAAGATCCAAAACAAGATCATTGGCAACAACCAAAGAGGAAACAAACAAATGGAAAAACACAGTCCATCCTGACTCGAAGTCAACTAGAAAAACCCCCATATCCAAAAGAAACATGACCAAGCTCTCCACAAAAAGGAGAATCAAGTCAAAATAGATATGTCAGTCTCAACTTAGAAGGAAATGTAGAGAAATTAGGGAATCCCAGGAAGAAAATAATGGAAAGGGACAAGAAGAGGCAGGAGAAGGGAACAATATAGGAAAAGAAAAAGAAAAACAAGTCTTGGACTTGAGTGGGGACGTCTCAGTAAAATATCTCCCCAACCAAACCTTGGAGAACCCAAAAATGTCAGAAGAAGAAAGATAGGACACCTCAGATACTGATTCTTCTCTGGAGCTAACTCAATCGTCGAAACCAAGAAACCTAGAAGAAAATCCTAAAGAAACAAAAGAGAATCGACGACAGACAGAGAAAAATAACTCGGCATTCAAAAAACAATCGAGGAGGCTCTAAAAAAAGATGGAAGATATGGGAAAAACAAGGCATCTCGGAATAAGAGAGCAGCATCACAGGCCTCAAAAGGGGGGGCACCAAAGCACACTGATAAATGATGAAAGTTGTCTTCTAGAATTGTAGAGGATTGGGAAGCAAGGTCAAGAAAGAAGAAGTTATCAAGTTGATTCAAACAAAAAAACCCTAAATTCTCATGCTCTAGGAGATGAAAATGAGGGAGTAGGAAACCCTCAAAGACCTACAAAAACATTGGAACAAAATCAAAGGGCGAGAAGTAAGTTCAAGAGGGGATTCAAGAGGAATAAGAACTTTCAGGAAGACTAAGGAATTCAACTTAAAGGATCAGGTGAAAACCCAGTTTTGGATAACGGTAAATCTCCTCAAAAAAGACTCAAGTACGCATTACTCCATAATAAATGTTTACATGCCAAATAATTGTATAGAAAAAAATGAATCGTGGCAATCACTTTTGCATCTGGACACGAAAAATCCCCCCAGGAACCTAATTATTGCCAGAGACTTCAATACAACCAGAGGATCAAGGAAAAATGAGGTGGCTCTGTTGTGAGGGATCAATTATAGGAGAGGTTGGATGACCTTATATCAGATTTGGATCTTTTTTATGTTCCTTCGAACAAGTTAACGTACACTTGGAATAGTAGAAGAGTTGGCCCAGGGCGCATAGCAGAAAGGTTAGACATATTCCTGATCAACATCTCTCTCTTGGCACTTCCAAACAAGTCGTGCTCATCAAACCTCCCCTGGGCAGGATCAGATCACTGGCCAATAAGACTGGTCTTCGAAGCCCAAAAAAATTAGGGTCCCATTCCTTTCAAATTCAACCCACTATAGTTGGATCGCTCTGAGCTCATCCAATCCATTTCCCAAATATGGAATAAGTGGATCATAGGCTCACCCAATTACATGTGGGAGAATAAGCTAAAATTGGTAAAATATTTCCTAAAGATATGGGAAAAAAACTCTTTGCAAAGCAAAGCCAAAGACAAAAAGATACAACTGGAAAATCTGCAGGAGGAAATGGAAATTACTGAGATCCAGCAAAATCACATCATACAAGAACAAAAAATCCACAAAGAGTATATACAAGCTCTAGCAGAAGAGGAAATCACATGGCGCGTAAAGTCCAGAATCCGTTGGCTGAAAGCAGGAGAACAAAATACCTCCTTCTTCCACAACCAAGCAAAAGTCAGAAATTGGACAAATCAAAACTTAGAAATCAAAACCCCCAAAGGAGAAATTATTAAGGAATTCAACCAAATCAAGCAACATGCATCCATGCATTTTCAAAATTTATACACCATGTCTGGCAGGGCTAAGAATCAAATAATTGAAGCCTTTCTCCAACACATACCCAGTAAGATCAAGGAAGAGGACAATGCTCACCTAGATAGACCCATTGAAGAAGCATAAATTCTAAAAGCTCTGAAACAATTTCAAGAAGACAAGGCTCCGGGTCCAGATGACTTCACTCTACACTTCTATAAAAATTGTTGGCACATCATCAAAAAAGACTTCATAAGGATGATATGATTTGCACACAAGGAAGAAAAGATGGGAGGCGCTACCAACTCCTCCTTCCTAGATATACTCCCAAAATATTTCGAAGCCTCTTCCCAGAATCGCTTTAAACCCATCTCCCTTTGTAATATTTCCTAAAAACATTTCTCCAAAATAATCACAAACATGTTAAACCCCCTTCTTAGATCGCTAATCCTTCTGAATCAAGGAGTATTTGTAGCAGGCCGACAGATTTAGGATAACTTCATTTTGGTTCAAGAGGAAATCCACACCAACAACTCTCAAGGAGACTTAGGCATGGCTATAAAACTGGATATGGAAAATGCTTTCGACAGGGTGGAACATAATTTCCTCTTTAGAGTTCTGGAAAAATTCAGATTCAGTCAAAAATTCATTGCCTAGACAGAATCCTGCATTGGCTCCCCCTGGATAGCGCCGCTCCTAAATGGAAGACCTGGTCCCTTCTTCAAGGTGTCTAGGGGCTTAAGACAAAGATTCCCCTTCTCCTCCCTTCTCTTTGTGATCATGGCAGAATCCTTAAACTACGATCTAGAATGGGAAAGCATAAATGGCACTATTCCAGGAATCAAAATGGCCCAAGGAGTTAAAAGACTAAATCACTCTCAATTTTAAGATGATACAATCCTCATGAGCGGGGCCTCAAAAAATTTGTCCAGAAGAATCCTACAAGTTCTAGATACCTTCCTTCTAGTCTTGGGAGGGCTTCTGAACAAAGAAAAATGCCAAATCTATGCCTGGAATGTTTTTGCAGTCATCAGAGTGGGAATTTCTCAAATCATGGGATTCGCCATCACCCAAGACTAGAAATCCTCCAAGTACATGGGTCTCCCTCTTTGCATTAAAGCGCTCACGGGCGAGTTTTGGCACCTATCACTCCAAAACGTTAAAGAAAAGATGGAAACATGGGAATCAAGGTGGCTCAATCCAATAGGAAGGGTGGTCTTGATCAAATCTGTTCTCTCGGTCCTCTCAATTTATCAATTATCTACCCTTCTATCCCCAAAGGGAATCTTAAAAGAATTGGCACAACTCATTCATATTTTTTTGTTGCAAGGAGGAAAATCCAATCACAAAAAATTCCACTTGGTAAACTGGGACATGGTCACCCTGCCCAAAAATAGTGGATGCCTTGGAATCAGAGACCCCGAAGTCACCAACTTAGCATTAGGAGCTAAACTCCTGTGGAGAATAGTCACAGGAGAAAATGATTGGTGGAAAATGGCTCTCATCAGAAAATACAGAGTCGACAAAAGAAAAAGAAGCATGGATAAACCCCAAACCCCACAAATAGTTTCCCAAATCTGGAAATTAATAAGGGCCACCACCCCTTCTTTCAAAGAACATCTTTCTTGGATCCAGGGAAATGAAAAAACAATTAGAATTTGGCAAGACAAAACTTTTGGGGTGGATATCAATCCTTGGGAAGCACAGATTAGGGAGTTAAAAATATGGATGTTGGGTACATGCAAACACACCCTCTATGATATCTCAGTCTGGAACAAGAATGGAAGTTGGAAGGATTGGGACCTGGGGAGAGTGCCTGAGAACTTGACCAACTAGACACACCGTCTGACTTCTCTCTTGAAAGGGGAAACTCCCATCCTTAAAACCACTGCAGACAGTCGGGGATGGGGGGAAAACAGATACTCAGTAAAATAAGGATATAACATGTTCCTCTCCATCACAAGAGAACATCAGAATTCAACAAATGGAAAAATGTCTGGAGTCATGAATCCCTCCCCAAAGTCAACTTCTTCATCTGGACCCTAGTGCATGAGAAAATTCTAACAGGGGAAAACCTTATGAAAAGAGGCTTCCACAACCCCTTCAACTTCCCTCTGTGTCAATGTAGTCAAGACAATATACATCATTTATTTTTGGAACTGTCCCTTCTCGTAAATTGTTTGGAAAATATCTTACGGGGATCTGTCCAGAAAGATAAGATGGCCCTCAAATCCAAATCCCAGCCTAGGAAATTGGGAGAAGTACTATCAGGGATCATTTAAGGACAAGCCAGTTATGAAGTGAAAATGGAGGGCAATGCCAAAGTTTGTCTATTGGCAAATATGGCTAACTAGAAACAAAAAAAAAAATCAGGGGACTGTCTCTTCTCCTCAAACAGTAGCCGCTAAAGCCAAGCTACTCCTCTTAGAAAGTATGAAATCAAAACCTCTAAAGGTGGAAGATCCAATCAATTGGAATGACCAGGAAAAATATTGGATGGCGATTTTCAACCTTAAGACCTCTAAGAACACCATTACAATGCATATATCAAGCTGACAACTTCACAGTATCCACAACATAGAACCTTTGATCCAAAAGAAAAAATTTCATACTCTCTATTTTGATGGAAAACATCACAAGAGAACATCAGAATTCAACAAAATGGAAAAATGTCTGGAGTCATGAATACCTCCCCAAAGTCAACTTCTTCATTTGGACCCTAGTTCATGAGAAAATTTTAACAGGGGAAAACCTTATGAAAAGAGGCTTCCACAACCCCTTCAACTTCCCTCTGTGTCAATGTAGTCAAGACAATATACATCATTTATTTTTGGAACTGTCCCTTCTCGTAAATTGTTTGGAAAATATCTTACGGGGATCTGTCCAGAAAGATAAGATGGCCCTCAAATCCAAATCCCAGCCTAGGAAATTGGAAGAAGTACTATCAGGGATCATTTAAGGACAAGCCAGTTATGAAGTGAATATGGAGGGTGATGCCAAAGTTTGTCTATTGGCAGATATGGCTAACTAGAAACAAAAAAAAAAATCAGGGGACTGTCTCTTCTCCTCAAACAGTAGCCGCTAAATCCAAGCTACTCCTCTCAGAAAGTATGAAATCAAAACCTCTAAAGGTGGAAGATCCAATCAATTGGAATGACCAGGAAAAATATTGGATGGTGATTTTCAACCTTAAGACCTCTAAGCACACCATTACAATGCATAGATCAAGCTGACAACTTCACAGTATCCACAACATAGAACCTTTGATCCAAAAGAAAAAATTTCATACTCTCTATTTTGATGGAGCTTCAAAGGGAA
>JZKD02S0862188.1:372850-399871 GCA_000966675.3 Picea glauca
ATGTCCCCTATGGCTCCCAGATGTCCCAATCTGCAGACAAATGTAGAATGATGATAACCCTCCAGAAAATCCCTCAAACTGATGGTCCTGCCCCTGCAAACAAAACCCAACTGTCAGAATGGCCCTAGGCCCTCGGGATAAGTTGGATCGAACCTCCCTCGATAAACTGGCACTGATACTAGAATGGTGTGGAGGAGTCTTTCATCCCCGAGACCAAGCTGTGGAACAAGGTGAGTGGATATTTCACCACTGAGTTTCTCCCAAAGGTTTGTACAGCGAACCCCCAAACTGAATGCTCAAGAGCAATGGAAAATGCTAATCCAAAACCAGAATGAGTAATAGGTGCACCCTAGCCTCTTACTTATACTTTTCCTTCTAATTCTCTGTTGAGTTAGGTTAACTCCCTGGGTTAATCTTATATTCTTCTATTGAGTTATCTTTTACTCCTTTCCTTTTCCTTTCTTAAGTCAACTTAAAAATATAACTTTTAACTTCTTGACTTTCCCCCCCCCTTCAGTGTGAGACTATAACCTAGTGGGGGTGCCCAGGCCTCTGAGTCTCCTCATTACCTCTCTAAGAGGTGGGGGACATTACAAAGCCCCATCGAGAAGCTAAGGGAATGCAATAATGTCACCTATAAGGATGGTGAGGCCATCAAGTCTTTCAACTTGTGTTTCACCAAGCTGTACAATCAAATCCCCGAACTCATCTGCCCTCAGAACCAATCCACTTTCATGCATTACTGCAATGCATCGCCTTCTCCCTACCGTCATAGGCTTGAGGAAAAATCCATCGATAATCTTGGTTCAACTCTACATACTTGCTTAGAGTATAAAGAACAACTTGAAAGAATTGGTCTTCCCCAGGGGGAATGAGTTAGACAGACAGACATCTCTGCCCTCTTGTAGCTAGTACGAGATATGAACAATCGCATGATAGCTTTAGAGAGAAAGGGAATAGTCTACCTCTCACCCCTGGAGCTTCATCCTCTTTTGCACCCCCCTTTAGGAATCCAATTGAGAATAATTTTCAGCCTAAGTCCATCCTGCCTCGGAGTTGGTGTAACTTTTGCGAGGAACACCAAAAAGAAACCACATGTGAGGTAAAGAAGAGTTCCATAGATAATATATTTGGTAAAATACTAGAAGATACTATCGTTGTCCTAGATTTTGCAGAGCTAGAGGATGTCATGGTCATAAACACTAGGAACAAGGCTTATACTCCCAAGGGAAAATTTGATCCTCCCCACAGCTTCTAGCCCAATCTCATCCTCAACCACTACTATGCACCAGGTTCCTAAGGTCCCTGAGAGTCAAAGAATCAGCCCCCCTCTCCCCTCTTCCAAATAAAATATCTTGAATCAATTGGCCAACATCAAAGCATATGCAACCCTCCTAGACATGGTTGTCGTCCCTGAACAACAGATGCATCTGAAACAATTCATGGAAGGAAAAGCTTCCATTGTGGCCAACCTTTCCAAAGAGGTAAATGAAGAGGATTCTTCTATAAATAAAGTAGGTGTACATAACTTTAGATACCCTGTAAAAAAACACCCTTTTTATATTTATGTAAAGATCATGGATACGATTGCCCATTGTTGCCTCATTGATGGTGGTTCGGGCCCCAGTGTGATGTCGAAGATTATTATGGAAGAGATAGGATTGTCTTGTACAAATGAAAATGCCAGAAGCATTCTCTCCTATAATAGTCTACAACAAATAGCCATAGGAGAGATTAAGGATGTGACCTTGGTTTTATGCGCTCATCCTGAGATAAGAACAACCCTTATTATTTAGGTAATTGATATGCCTGTAAGCAATTACTCAATTATCTTGGGAAGATATTGGCAAGCCCTAACAGGTGGATACCTCTCACTCGACGGGACACATTTATCTGTTCCTCGGAATGGTAAGAACATTATAGTCCTTAGAGAGGGAAGAATTTCACCCTACATAGAGTGTTCCGCAATCTAACATAAACTATATCAAAGAAGACCTAGGAGTGTATTCCATCTTTGCTAAAGAGGATAATATTCCTTTGGAAAGAATTGATTTAGATGATGATATGTGGCATATGCACTATGATGGTTCACAGTCTAATGAAGGTAATGGGGCTGGCATTATCTTGGTTTCTCCTATAGGAAAAATTCATAATCTGTCTTACAAGTTAGAGTTTGGTTGTACAAACAATGTCGTTGATTTCAAAGATTTATTATTAGGCATTGAGAATGCCCTTAATATTGGTTGTGGCCACCTTCCAGTTTTCATAAATTATGATCTTGTTGTGAACCTGATACGTAGGATATGCTCTCCTAGAGACAAGTTGATGGAACGATACTAGCAAGTTGTTTGGGAACTTGTCTTGAACCTTCTATCTTTCAATATCACTCTTGCTAAGAGGGAGTTGAATTCAATGGTTGGTCGGTTAACTGTCTTTGCAGCCTCTCCTAATCAACAACTTTTTCCACACAAGCCTGACTGTTCTTTTTAGTCTCTATATTGTTCATATATCCCTGGCGATGTAGGATCACGGAAAGCCCTCCCTAATGATGAGAGAATTGGCGCTTCCATACAATATTAACCTTTTAAGCATGAGGAAATTATATCCATAGAAAACGATGAGATTCCTAAGAGATTGACTCCTCTTGAGAGTTCCTTTTCATTGAGTGATGTAGGCAACAAAGAAAAACATAAAGAAGAGGAGTTACAAAAGAAGGTGGTTGAAACCATATCCATGAATATTAGGACACATGGATCTTCAACGAACGTTAAAATAATTGTCCAGTGTTCTGATAAAGAAGAGATGAAGTCTGTCGAGCTACTTCATGGATTTCAAAATGTTTTTTCTCGGTTTAATGAGGATATTTGTGGTTTTGATCCAAGTATTATTCAACATACTATGAAACCAGCTAAGCAAAAACAAGGACTTGTTAACTCTACACTGAGGGAAACCTTTCAAAGGGAGTTGAGAAATTTCTTAAGGGCTGGAATGTTTTTTTCAGTCCATCCTGAATGGGTTTCCAATTGGGAGCCTGCCTCAAGGACCACTGATAATATTAGAACCTGTAATAATCTACAAACTATCATGCAAGCGATTATTAGAAATCCTTTCCCTCCTCTCCATGCAAGAACGATTCTGCAACAGGTTGTAGAGTTACAGTTGAAACCCTTACTTGGCGAAATTCTAGGTTACAATAAAATCAAGCTAGAAGGGGAAAATGTTCACAAAACCAATTTTAATACTAATTCTGATACTATGTCTTACAAATGCTTTCTTCCTGGCTTACTTGATGCATGTACCGCCTTTAAAACGACTATACAAATGACTTTCGAGGATTTGATCAATCTCCATGCTTGTCTTGATGATTTAATCGTGTGCGTCAAGGGGCTGATAATTACATCAGAATTTTAAGTGTTGGGTCCTTTCCAAATTACTTTTTTCATGGACACTAACTCATACATCTTAAAGGATTTACACAGGAAATTGTTTTCCTACAACACTAACAGTCCCTGCTTGAATTATTGTGAGGGGCCAGTGTGAAAAGTTATAATGTTGATTGGATTTTCTGTATACTAGTAGCCTAGCTCTTCTTTCAAATTTTGTGCTTCTTTTCTATGCTATACAATGCTTTGATTTCTGTCATCTGAGTCAAGTTTTTTTTTTTTTTTTTCTTTCTTGCTGCATTTCATTTCTGTCTTTTATTGTTGTTGTTTTAGTTTCTCCAACTTTACTTCCGTCATGATTTTGTTTCTTATTATCTTTAGTTAATTTGGTCAAATAGGATGTTGGATCAATTCTGCCATAGTGACACTCTTGCAAAGCATTGTTAGCCAATAACAATCAAGCTTACACAGCTTTTATGATGTCTCCTCTGAAGGGCCCTTGAAGTTGTTATATATTTCCACTACTGTTTTACAAAGAATTGGTTACCTCCTACTTCTTCTTACCATTTCTTCATCCATTGAGGTTTCAAGAGAAAGTAATTTATTTTTTTTCTTGAAGTTAAGAGAAGATTCCAGTTGAATGATTATGCATATAGTGGTAAAACCCCTCATACTTATCACTTTTCATCAATTATTCCCAAATTCCCAGTCATATTTCCATTAAATCCGCTCACTTCCCCCTGTTGCATAATCTTCCTGGTTATACATTCTATGCCTGTTGTTCTCAGTCTGCAAAACCGTGAGTTCTGAGTTCTAAATCTTTTGAAAACAAAGTTTCCTGTGAAGTCACCAATTTGTTGACGATTAAAAATCACAAATAAGTTTTGCCCACAAAGTGTTTCTAAAGCCTATTATTATTAAAGCTAAATAATACTAGTAGGTGGGACCCCCTTGTAGATTGGATATCAGATCTTTTCATAGTTGATGTTGTGATGATGTTTGACATGGCTTACATGGTTGATGAGATCTTGTTTTATTGGCTATGGTTTGGTCTTATGAAGTATTGGTTCTTTATGTTACTACGACCTCTGCTATTCCTTGATATCACTGCTACATGTTCTTGGAACACCTGAATAACATACATGTTAGTAACACATACAAGCAATTGGAAGAATTTGTACAAGGGGAAGAATTTGAGCTATGCTATACTACATGCATGAAATATTTAAATGATTATGAGTAAATCCTAGGTAGCAAGTAATATTTATGCGATTTAATTGAGTTATATGGTTAATATGCATATGGTATGGAATTTTGGTGGTGCATTTGACAAGGTAATAGATGCTAATGGTTATGCAAATTGTTGAAACTTGGTTGAATTATGTTATGGCATAAGTTATAAATGTGATATGGCCACGTTGTTGGTTTTAATGGGTGATAGTTTCAATACATGGTTCGATTAATTGTGTCGATATAAAGCTCGCTGACATGTACTAGGGAATTAATGCATTGTGAATGGAGACAACCTACATTTACTGCACGTCACCCTTTCTCCTTCGCTAGCTTCCACCCTAATCGGGCTATTTTTCATTCTTGTTGTTGTGGTTATGCTCTGATTTCTTAGGAGAGAGGAATCGTTCGACTATCTCGTGTTTTAAGGTGCTTCAATCATAGGTATGTCTTGTTTTGGCCATCCATGAGTTTGCTCTATTTATGAAATGGATATTGGCTCGAATGTGTGGGTTATGTTTTCTGTAAGTACTTCAACTGTGTAAAATTGTGTTTTTGGAATGAATTGTTGGTGCCTTTCTCTGTGATAAATATCTGAAGTTACAGTGTATTGGGCCATCCTAGGTGTTAGCAGCCATAGGGGCTCTCTGTGATCTTTGTTGGTTTAGTTGGAAGGTTTTTGTTGGTTTTGGTTGGATGGATGTCCTCATGCATTCCCATCACTATGTCCCGTCTATGGATTTTATGGGTTTAATGTTTGGAGGCACTCTGCGTCACTGGGTTTGTTCACTTGAGCATTAGTTTGTTTCCAGTACTAAAAGGTCGTGCAATGGGTTATTTTGTCAATTTATTGGCCCTGTATTCACATCAGCGTGGTGGTTGTTTGACTGAAAAACCACGAGGGTTATAGCCTGCGTGTGTTAAGTCTCATTACTAGCTGAATTGGAGTCTCACTCCTCTGTTATAGCCCCCTGTCATGGATTTGTTACCTATCCATGAATGAGTTGTGGTTCTCTCTGTGTATGCATCGTTGGCCTCAAAGGTTTCATGATTACAAGGAGTTGGCTATGTTCTCCCTGTGTTGGCTATAGAACAAACCCTTAGCCCTCCAGTTTGAAGGTTAATAGAGAAGACCGGCATGGCTTGTTGGGTTTACTACTTGGATATTTTTGGAGGGTTGTATATTTTCGAATAATTTGAGTATAGGCTTGCCCAGTTGGTCATTTGATGGTTGTGTTGGTTTGGTATCTAATCACAGCCTCTGTTGTAACAATGGTAAACGTTGCATTTCTAATTGCACATTTAAAAGTACACAGTCACTCTCATTATGTTTAATAAATCAGTATTGTTTAATCGAGAGGGTCATAGCCCCGATTCCAGTTGATGTGTTGGTATGTGTGGTTGCCACAACATGGTAGGTCAGTTGTTGATTGTTTCGATAGTCCAAGTATAAGCTCAACATTGAATTGGTTGATTGGTTGATACAATGTCACTATCTTTTGCACTAAGATTATTTGGATGTTTGATTTTGCACCATTGGTTACGATTGCTAAATAATGCTCACGCATGTTGCATTCATAGGTCTAGTGTTTCTACACAACGAATAAATGGTCATTGTAACTGTTTGTTTATTTTGGGGTCGAATGGTGATTGCAACCAGGATGACTTTAGGAACTACATCCACCGTATGCTTATGATTGTTTGATTGTATAAGCCATGTTTTACATAGCATAGTTGATTACAGTTTGACTAAATCAAAGCAACATTGTATTAGATTGATGGCTCAGCACGATGGGTTGAGTTATTACTGTGATTGTGTGTTTGGTTTTGTAAAATGGAGATGTTGTATTGTGGTGTTTTGGTGGATGGGCACTATGTATAATATGGATAGCTTGGGTTCCACACTCAGAAATAGTCACAGAGTTTCAAGCTCGATTTTGTGGCAATCCAATTATTTGTTTTATGAATATAGGCATGTTGTTGATACCTCGTCGTGTTGGATGGATGGCCCAGCTTTTTAGAGTCTCATTGAATTGGTCTTATACAGTGACATAATTACACTTGCATTATTGAATTATTTTGTGCATAGCTTGTGTTGGAATGGTGGATGTTGTGTGTCTAATTAAATGTCAATTTCAGTTTTTCAATTTAATCTAGATTATTGGGTTTGTTGCCCCTATATATGTTTAAAGAATATCATTGCATTATAAATGACAGGCCCGATTGCAGTGATAGTGTGAATTCATTGTTAGTTTTGGATACATGACTTTTGAGTGTATTTGTTGATTGACGTAATGTGTGGGAAGTGGTTCATTTTGATGGTTAACAGAATGGAAATGGTTACTATTTGAGACTTGTTATAAGATGCAAAGTAAGGAACAAAAATCCTTTACAGATTGTGTGGAATGCATACTATCTTGTGATGGAGATGTGTTGGACATTTTATTATGAACAGTGAACTAGTTAAATACACAGTAATTATTATTTGGCCACAATGATCGTTGGTTAGTGCATATCCTTTCACAAAATGTTTTATGGATCACTTAATTAATTTTATGAACAATAATCACTCTTTTTCCCTTCCATTATTTCATTTTCCGCTAATTAAAAACCCCCTCACCTTCCCATATTCATTTTTTCAAATCCTTGTTCTAAAATTGATTACAGTTAAAAGAATTTTGGTGTTAAAGAAGTTGGAAGTGGCAGTGTCTTGTTTGGATTACAATGATGTTTTATTGGTTTTCTTTACAGTTGATTGTTGTTGTCATTGAGTAGTAACCATGTTCTTTTCCCTTTCATTATATCATGTTTCGCTCAATACAAGCCCCTCGCATATCCCAAAACCCTTTTTCACCCCCTGCTCATTGATAAACAATAAAACAATTTGTATGGATTGGATTGCATGATTCTAATTCATTGTTGAGCCAAATCTATTTCATATTTTTAAGAGTTGTCATGTATGGTTATTTAAAATACTATTTGCTAATCAATCATGCACGTAGGAATGATTTTTTTCAGTCGAGGTAGCCATGGCCAAGGAAACAGAGGTAGAGGTAATTGGAACAGAGGCCCAAGAAGACCAAGGTTCTCCATACATTTTGATGTCGACTCATAAGATCTTGGCCATTTGTTTTAGGCCAGATTCTTCAATTGGATTGGGCAAGGAATAGTCCAACCTAGGCCTGAAAGGCCTCCTTTCCAAGTCCCGCAAGCCCCTAGTATCCCTGTACCTCCTCACATCTCATTTCAACCCAAGGTTCCTGAAATTGATGGATGGCAGGAGATTGTCCACCCGACAGTCTCCCAACATCGTGGCTGGCCCAATTTGTCCTTGCCTTCTCCTCCGCCTATTAACCCCATTTTCCAAGCTTCCCATGAACACTCGCTAGTGCAATCCTCCCATGCTAGCAAGATATTGAAAATTGAGGCCCACCATGCCCTTGACAGAGGAAAAGCCATTGCTTCCCCTTCCTCACCCTCCAATGGCTCTGACAAATCCATGTCTTCCCAGATGCATTTGAGGGATGATTGTTCCCACATGATCAGCGAGATTAGGCCTAAAGGCTCTACATAGCCAAAGGAAAATACAGGAAAATGGAAAGTTGATAGTAGTAATCAAGGAAGGGTTGCATCACAAACTAGGAAATATGGCTTTTGAGTTTTTATTTCTATCCATTGTTGATGACAATTGACTTGAGGAAATTTTGGACAACATGTTTTATTTTGGATATATGAGTAATATTTTGAAAATAATTTCAAATTTCATGAGCTAAATTTGCCAAAAGTGAATATGTTGATGGGAGACACAAGGAGGTGTGTTTTACTTAACTAAGGGTTATGTTATGATTGTTATGATTGTTATGAACTAAAGGGAGTCACAAGGGGTCCCACCTACTAGTTATTATTAATTTATAACCCTTATTATGATTATTTCTTTTCCCCCTAACTAAAGTTGGTTGAGTCTTTTAATTAACTTAACTAATGAGTTGGTTCAACTATTCAACCAATTCTAATTTGTTTAAAAGAAAAAGGAAAGGGAGGAACAAAGAGATGATAGAAGCAGAGGCACACTAAGGTTTTCTCTTTGAGTTTATGCTGAGCTAGTTCATTTTTCATTCATTCATATATTAATCACAAGCCTAATTCTCTTTTGTGATAGCAGGGTCTCATTGTAGAAAACAATATTTAGGGTTGAATCACATCATTTAGATACTTGTTTTTCAGAGGTGTTGATCTATCTTTGATAGTCTATGTAGAATTGTTTGTTTGTGAAATAATTTTCATGACCGACAAAGGCTATTGTGCAGAGTCGAGTGGGAATCAATCTATGGCACGCTGACCTAGATTTTATGATGCAGGAGAATCTCTCCACGTCATCCAGCCAGCCACGCCAGCGAATTCAAATCGCACGCTAAAAGGGAGGCGCAGCCTCATTTAAATTTGAAATGAATGTAATTTAATGTTTAAAGTTGGTGAGATGTAGAGTTATGCCTTTGTGCAGGCGTAGAGTAGATCGACCATTAATGTGTGTAATGGCTGAGATCTAGATCCGATAGCAGACTAGACAACCCATTCAATGTAATTGAATAGGGTAGGTGAATCTGGAGGGAAGCGCTCAAAGAGCCCCCTCAGGTAAAAGAGATAGGGAGATATCATTCTGGGTAGAATAGAGATTATTATAGTTGTGTAAGGATATGCATGTAGAGAAGAGGAGAGAAGAGTCGAGACCTTGTTACAGGCCGTGCTCAGGAACACATTGTAAATTCAGGCATTTTCCATATTTAATACAAAGAGCAGTTTTTCCTGCATGGATTATGTGTTATGTGGATGTCTATGAGTGTTCTTTTATATAATTTGAATGTATGTTATTTGTATGCATTGTAGGAGTTGTCTTGGTTTCAGGTGAAGGTATTTGAGGATTCACACCAGGAGGGTGTGACAGAACGTTGTGGGTTCTGAGAGTTGTGCACAGAGGATGTACTTCTGAACTCTGCGGAGTCAGACAAAGACGTGTTGCGGCACAGGACTGAATTCAACAGCTCAAGAAAAAGACCTTTGAGGTTGCTGAACACCTCAGGAGGCAAGGCTGTGTATGAGAACACACTTGCAGACAGAATCGTTGAGGATTCTGTGAAGCTCTGCCAAGTGGGCATTGAGCACATGTGTTGCGGTGCATTTGAGGAGAACTCAGTTGTGAGTTCAGACGGAAGAACCAGAATCACTGAGGATTCTGAGAGCTCTTCCAGGTGGGCATTGATCAGGTGTATAGGTGCACAAAAGAAGACAGAATCATTGAGGGTTTTGTAGAGCTCTATCAGGAGGGCATCGAGCAAGTGCAAGGAGTGCACGAAATAAGACAGAACGGCTGAACGTTCTGTGAAAGAGAAGAAACTCTGCCAGGAGGGCATTGAGTCAGTGTGCAGGCAGGCACATAAGAGAAAAGAACTCTTTGAGTTCTAGAGCTGGAGGAAGTATCCACTGAAGGATCTTCACTGGGTTGTTGAACACCCAGAAAGACTCATCAAGAGGTTGCTTGAGCGGGAAGCTAGGAAGGCATTATATTCTCCATCTGTGGGAGAAGGAAGAAGACAAAATCCCTCAAGGGGTCTGAGTGTGTGAGAAGCTCAGAAGAGATAGCACCAGCGTGTGCATGAGAAGACTCTGCAGGAATGCAGAATTTGAAGAATCCTCCAAGGATTCAAAAATAGAAGCTCAGGAGGAGTTAGCGTTTTTATGTGCGCGGCGAAGCTCAAGGTCAAAGAGTTCGCAGAGAAGAACGAAGAAAAGTTTGGGGCCTTTGAAACAAATCTTAAAATTATCCCAAGGTTGCGAAGGAGAAAGTGAGCAGGAAGCTCAGGAGGGAGAAACAACAACCATCAGATCGGCTGGGAATTAGATCTGGATTGTTGGTGTTCGCATCCAAGGAGCAGCCGGAGGAGCACAGGGAAGGAGAACGGATCTGAGCCATTAGATCTGGTTCAAGATCACCGACAACCGTCGGATCTGCAAAAGTTGCGAGGGAGTTAAGTCCTCATGAACAAGAGGAGAAATCCCGACAAGAGGGGGAGCCATCGGGATATCGGCACTCGGAAAATTGGAATTCTCAAGGTCGTGTAGATCGAGACATCAAAAGTATCGAAACCCCGAGAGTTAATCGGGACTGTCCGTTTGAGAAGGATGCATGGTAGCAATCGAGTGCCACCGGGGAATTTCGACAGGAGGGCTTCATCGATAAATCAGGATTCGGAGTTTCACGAGTCCCGTGAACATTTGCAATTGGAATCGTGATATCGCGAAACGCGATACTCCAACAGGCAGAGACCAACGTGGGGCCACAGAGGAGTCGGTGAGGAGGACAAGTGGCATCCCATATCGGGTATTGGGATATCGTGGATCCCGTGAGCGAAATGTTCAGGCACTTCGTTTTCATGAAGTTTGAAACCCCGATGGGGTAAACGACCGTTGAGAGGTCAAGGCCACAAACATGATCGGAGGATCAGCATATCGGTCATCGGGATATCGGCGATCCTGGTGACAAGGTGTTTGCGCATTTTGGAATTGTGAACCCCAAAACCCTGGAAGGAGAAGGAGCCATAGTGGGGGCCATTTTTCAGTAGAGAAGAGAAGGCAGAAAGCTCTGTCATGTGGGGCCAGTTGTCAGCCTATCGGGATTTGGAGGATCGGGAATCCCGTGAGCAAATGCATTGGGCATTGAAAACGTCAAAACCTCGATGAGGGTAAGACTGAGGTCACAGGGATAATAGTCGTATGGGCCAGAAGACTAGCCCAGGGGACTAGCGGAAGTGGGAGTGCATCGAGAATCAGAGGATCGCGGATCTAAAGGACGTGAGCATTTGGACATTGGAAAGTCCGAAACCCCGATGAGGAGGTATGACTGCGTCATATAGGGGAAGGTCATGTGGACCAGGAGCATAGCCAAGAGGGCTAATGCATATGGGTGTGCATCGGTGAATTGGCTCATCAGTGATCAGGAATTCGAGATTGTTGGAGCTCTTGACATCAAGAAGAACGAAACCCCAAAACCTGATAGTTGAGTCGGGGACAATCACGGTTAGGTGCAGAAGACCGTGCAGGTGAATGAAGGACCTGTGGATCGGGTTTTAGCAGAAGATTCCCGAGGGAATCCAAGGAGTCGCTTCGGCATCTACAGAAGGGAGAAATTGATCGATCCTGAGAGCGGGAGGTGCGTGCAGAGACCCTGCAGGGTATGCGGATGTGGGGACCGCCTGCGTCGTTTTAGAATTCAGTTTTTGGTTTTCTGTCAGAGGTCCTTTTGTATGTTCCATCGGAGATGTGTAAGTTTGACTTTGGTCCAAAATTTTTGCATTATGAAATAAAATAAAATAAAGGATTTATTTATGTCTCATCTGTCTTGATTATCATCTTGGTGAATTTGAATAAACTAAAGGATTTCTTTATGTCTCATCTGTCTTGATTATCATCTTGGTGACTTTACTTTTATCTTTACATTTATTTCAGCAACTGATATGTTTAGAAAATTATATAAAAGTTAAATTTCCAGCAAGCTTTTTTGTTGATAAAAGACTAGCCTAAGCACTCGTAATTAATACTTGTGAGTTAGGATGTTATTTTTGTTGGCTATAAATATAGGGTGATATTCATGTCTACTTTTCTCTAGCCAAGCAGAGTCTGAAAATTCTTGAGTAATATTATTTCATATCTTTTCCTCAACATACACGTTGGTCGAAGTAGGAGAGCCTAGGAGGAGTTGAGATCATGGATATCACCTATTCTTAGGGCTATCTGGACCCAGCTAGGGGCCCTCTAGGGTTTTGTAACAAGTTTATGGGATGTTGGCCCATGGGTTTTCCCCATGTTTAGGCCTTATTGTAAGATTTTGTAAAGTATAAATAAAGACGAATGTAGGGTAGAAGAAGTTCTTTTTGTGCGAAGGAATGTATGTGGTCAATGCTTTGTGATCGACTGTGATTTTGTAGTAGGTGTTAAGTGTCGTGAGAAGAGATTTTGGATATGTTCATTTGACCTAGTTTTAGAAGGTGAAGAAGGAAGATCTAGTTCTTAGTGTGCATATCTCATGTCTTGTGAGAAGTTTGAATCTATGGCTTAGTGGATAGGAGTGAGTGGATGTAAGATCTTGGTGAATAATAAAGAGCTGAAGCAGTTTGTGTATGTAGCCCCACCCTGGGGTGAACCACGTATATGTTGTCTCATGGTTTTCTTTGTGCAGTGTCATTTTTTTTATGCATTTTCTTAGTGCTTAGATTATGATGTGTAATGAAAATATATTTTGTTGTTTAAGTACTTTACTTATGTTAAAGGGTAAATGAATGCTAGACTTAACTCACAGTGATAAGTGCTTAGGGTGCATAATCACTTGTTGTTACTGCACTTATATGTCTTTGATTATGCTCTGCGATGTTAATGAGGTTATTAAACTAATGCATGATCACTTCCTAAGCGTTAGCAGACTATCTTACGAAGTACTCTTATCACAGAATTATGTCCCAGCCTGGTTACAGACACTTGCGTCCTCTAACCCCCCCTACTTCTACCTCGAGTTAGACTTCGCCTGCTTCACAGATGTTGCCAAAAGAGCCGCTAGTCGGGGTTTTGTTGGTGCGTTGTTAAGTTTTGACCCCTAGGTCTACCCCTGTGCCAACAAATGGTTCCATTGTCGGGAACTGAAACTATGATTGCTGGGAGCTAAAGTAAAGAAAAAGAAAACATTTATGCATAGGTATGTTGTTGAAGTGCGAAGTAATCTACTTGACTTGTGAAGCTTTTGTCCAAGAAAGTAAGTTGTTCTAAAGAAAACAGGTAAGATTCTAAAAGAGGTAAGCTTTGTGCTTTAGTAAGAGAAAGATAAGTGAAATTTTTTGTTTTGAAAGCATGAATTTAAGTGTGTTTAATAGATTTTTTCCTAGTTTAAAGGCTAGGGCACAGTTGAAAGAAAGAGTTGATTTGAGTAAATTTAATGAAGAAAGATATGGTATTCCTATGCATAGAAAGAGTTTTTGGATTGATAAGTGGATACAGGAACCTAGAATTTGTTTTTGCAAATTGTAGGTCCAACACTATGATCCTAGGGGAAGTACACAGTACAAAAAATATTGGGGAACATTTAAGATAAAAATAGGATTGACGTTGTGTTATAATTGCAGAAGGTCAGGACATCTTGCTAAGGAATGGCCTGGGGTAGACCTTATTTGTCTTTGTTGTAAGGTTTTTGGTCATGAGGTTGAGGATTGTCCAAGGATTATTGCTAAAGTTGAAGGGATGGACATAAGACAAGAAAATTATGAAAAAATTCAAGAGACTAAGGGCATGTTAGAAAGTCATAAAGAGAAATGGTCAGAGGAATTTCATACTATGTTATTACAATTGAAAGAAATGATGAATGTTCATAAAGATGTCAGTTTGCCAGAAATCCTGGAAGAAAAACAACGCATAAGTGCAAGAATAAAAGACTTCGACATAGACTGTATAGTCTTGGATGAAGAAACAAGAGGGAATATTATGACAGAAAAAACTTGGGAAGTTTTGGGAAAGCCTGTTGTGGTACCTTCTTTAGGAAGGATGGGCTTGTTTAAGGGAAATATGATAACTTTATGTTGAAGAATAACTATTGTACCTGTTATTGTTCATGGAACATAGACTTAAGAAGAATTTGAAGTCATTAGGTTTGTTGAGGACAATGCCCATTTCCCACTTTTGTTAGGTAAGACTTGGATTGAGAAGGATCAGATCAGAAAGAAAGAAGAGGAAGAAGCTAGAGAAAAGAAAAAGAAATAATTAAGGGATTTCATAACAAGGAAAATATACCAACTAAGAGGAGAACAAGAGGATAAGTCGAAGCAGCAGAGCAAAGTAACAACGCAGGAGGGACAGAAAGAAAAAGAATTAGCTATCAAGGTTGAAAGAATGTAAGAAGGATTGAAGGACCTATCTATCCAAGAGAGAAGTGTGCCCACTTAGGAAGTGTTAAGAAAAGGGATATTAACTTCAGAACCTTTGAGGGTACCTCAATAGTGTGAAGCAACTACACTAGAGGAAGATAAGAATAAAAATGGAAAATGGATTCCAGAAACAACTAAAGAGACTAAGATGACAGAAAGGAAGGCAAGGAAGCTCAATAAAAAGAAGGCTATGTTGGAAAAGTTAGAAGAAGTTAAGGAAACCAAATGGAATTCTTCGCAGACCAGAACCTCGGAGGAGGCAAGTTTGCAAGGTTTGAACCTCGCTGTAACAACAGGTCCATGCAGATTTGGACTTCATCCTAGAGAAGTTATATAACCATTGGAGGAACCCCAACCATTAGAATGATGCTCCAGCATGGTTAGAAAACACATTTGTGGGTTGATAGACTACTTTTAGACGTTGAGACCATGCCATAATGACTAGATTTACATTAATGGAAGAATTTAAGTCTATTTCTTATCCGTTGGAAGATTCGTTACATTGTCCCACTTATCTAACTCATCGATCGTGGTGCTGGGACCAATTTTTTCTACTCATGATTGACTGAGCTAAGACAAGAATTGTCTATGTGTCAAACTGTGCTTCCTATCATTATCTGAGGTATACCCCACATGTCTGCTTGTCTATCCGTTGTCTATTAAAAGTTAGAATGTCGGGCGAACCCAACGACCTTCATAAGTCTGTCGAGGAAGTTCTTAGGAAACTCATGGCCAACAAAACTGTATATGACGGTATTCAAGAATAGTTGACTAGGGTACTATAGGCTTCCCCTTCAATTGGACATCGTTCCACACACATCAACCTCATAACTGAACAAAGAAGGAAGCACCGTAGTGATCTGGCTAACGTGAAGTAGATCCTATCGATCCTGCCTGAGTATATTTCACCTCTGGCCAATGATGTTAACTGTGACAGTATCCCTTGCGATTTTGAGTATTCTATGTTCACTACGTACATTCCAAAAGGAATTCTCATAGTAGGGAGTCAGTTAGGGTAGATCCCGATATTGAAGCACATTGACTTCAACTTAGGAAAACCGAAAGAACTACGCCACACTAGCTCCTCATCGTTACTTAATGAAGATAATAGGAAAGAAACCTCACCTCATTCCCCAGTCGTGGATGAAGGGGTTGGCCCAGTCAACCTTATTGAATGTATTGAATATTTCACATTTTGGTCGCCACCAGGAGGTTAACCCTTGCGTTAAATTCCTTCGATTGTGCTATCATGGCAGATATCTATGGATTGACAGAAGAATTATTGTGGATCTGAAGTTGATCCACTGGATCATAGTTTTAAGTTTGAAGGGTCCTGACCCACAATGGTTCTATCCATGGAAGACCTCAAACCGATCTTTAGCACATCACATCAAAGAAGCCTATGGAGAGGTAGAAAAGGGGAAGCAAGGTTACAAGGTAGCCTCCATACATGATGGCACAGTCCTCCTTGCTTGTCAACTCTTATAAGGAAAGATAGTGAGGAAGAACTACCCCACACAGGTCACCAGGTTTGTGGTGGACCTCGATGGAAAATGTGTGGAGGGCCTGCAAATGAAATGGGTGAACTACCTCGTCAACGAGTTAGAAAAATATTGTCGCGAAGCCCGGGACTTAGGATATGATTTCAATACAATTGGTTGATCATACTGATTGCATTTGTGGCTTGGCAGATGCCTTAAGGAGCTACTTTCCCAGAGATTGAACCTATGGAGCCCTTGGATTCTTAGTTTCCCACCCTTTGGTATACCAATGACATGATGAAGTAGTGGCATTCTAATGTTGTGTTTCATAGGTATTATCAACATTTGGAAGTCACCATTGAAGCATCCCCTCGTATGACACCGCGTACCGTGCACTAGTACCGGCCCAAAGTGAAGTTCCACACTAATCGCCACTTCATTTACATAACCGCGCGAAGAGATGAGCACTAGGAAATCTTGCAGTCATACTATAAGCTCGCGAATGAAGATATGGAACAGATTATAAAGGAATGGCCAAAATAATTTCTTGTACCTGTCACCGATGCAAAGTTATCTGATACTGATACTATAGGAAGCTTGATGGTTATGTGATTTGAACATGTCAAATAGTCCAGTGGGACAAAGAAGCAGAGGGAATACAAAAAGAAGGTTGCAGTCTAGGACATAGAGAGTGATGAAGAGGAAAACAAGGAAAACTATGGAGATAATGGGTCTAGCTCCCCAAGAGGGGGAGAAGACGAAGCAGAAGGATATGGAGAAGGATATGAAGGAGGATAAGAGAAAGGAGGAGGTGAAGCTACAATTGACCTCCCTCCATCACTAGTAGCAGAAGCTAGAACCCCACCACCTGAAGATCCCCCTATTGGGACAGTGACACCACAAAATAGCAAATTTACTTTGAAGAAAACTTCAACAAGGAAGAAAATGCATGCCAATAAGCCACAGCTGGAAGCCACTCTCACTGATGACAACATTAGTCTAGTCCGCGGAGATATGGAGGACACCTCTGAAGACATGTTGCATAGATACAAAGAGAAACAGGTGGAGTTATATGAAAGGATTGAGAGAGAGTTGAAGGAAGTGCAAGAGGTTCTTCCCCTGGTTCACGTAGTGTCTACCGTGTCATTTGCGCCTTCCTCATCATAGACCATAGATTTGGGGGATGAACCAACTCCGCAGGGTGAACCAGGGATTTGGATCACCCTCCCCCAGTATAGTATCAAGTTTCCCACCTCTGCAACACTACAAGCTAGCCCCAACATGGATGTTGAGGTTAACCTTAAAGGAGTACCTCCAGAACAAGTCAAAGTATTGGAGGTAGGTTTGAAGGCATATAGAAGGGAACATAGATAAATGACCACTGAAAGAGAAGACCAATTAAGAAGGCTTGCTGATGAAACATAAGTTGGGTTCTAGAGAGCTCAGGAAGAGAAGGAGAAGGCTACAGAAGCCTTGCAAAAGGAGAAAGATGAAGTACTAGTACAATTACGAGCAGCGCAAGACAATGTAGCTTCCTATGAAAGTGAGAAATCATAGCTTCAGGACAAAAAGAAATGTGGTGAATCCTAGCTTCATAAAGAAAAAGAGCATCTCCTCACAGAGAAGACCATGGTCAAAGAAGTTGTAAGAAAAACATGTCTCTTTCTGCCAGGCTTGGTACAAGAGGAGCAAGGGCCTGTCGAAGCTCAAGTAGTGAAGCTCGCAGAGACCCTCTAGAATTTTAAGGCTAGGATATCTGAACTGGAGGCCCGTCCCATGTCGATCACCCCACAGGAGGTGCATGACCAGAGGGAGGATTCCACAAAAAAAACGGTAGCAAGTATAAAATCCCTCGCCTAGGCATGTAAAAAATTGAGTGATAGAAGAACCCAGATGTATGAATGCCTCGCTGAGAATCAAGAGTTAAATAATTTAGAGGCACAATTACAGGATGCGTAGCAGCAAGCATTTTCATTATCGACGTAGATGAAGTTGCTCACAATAGTGGAAAGGATGAAGAGATCCTAGGAGCAACGCATAGTACAACAACAAATCATTTCCCTCTAGAGTAAGGTGATGGATGTAACACATAAGTTACAACCTGTGTAGGACGAAGCTTGCAAGGTGCTCGAGGAGATCGATAGCCAAGCTTCATAGTTAGATTAGGTAGTTACAGCAGTAGAACAATGCCTGGAAGGGCTTGTTACAGAGAAGACAGTCTAGGAGCTCATTGAGCAGGAGGTTCAGGTGAGGCAGAAAGTCGAGGCATCTCGAGTTAAGATCAAGTCTTTTGAAGCAACATTGTTCGGACCTGAGTGACTCAGGATGCATCACAGGTGAGTGTTGGGGGCATGTTGGCCCTCGACCAATTTTTGGTGATACTTTGGTCAGTTTTGGAGGTTTTGGCCCACTTTGGACTTCGACACGTTGGTCAAAGCAGGAGCACCCAAGCAAATCTGAGATTGCGGATCTCACCTATTTTTAGGGCTATGTGGACCTAATAAGGGGTCCTCTAGGGTTTTGTAATGGGTTTATGGCATGCCGACCCATGGGTATTCCCTATGTTTAGGCCTTATTGTAATATTTTGTAAAGTATAAATAAAGAGGAATGTAGGGTAGAAGAATTAATTTTTGTGTGAAGGAATGTATGTGGTCGAGGCTTTGTGCTCGACTGTAATTTTGTAGTAGGTGCTAAGTGTCGTGAGAAGAGATTTTGGCTCTGTGCATTTGACCTAGTTTTACAAGGTGAAGAAGGAGGATCTAGTGCTTAGTGCGCATAACTCTTGTCTTGTGAGAAGTTTGAATCTGTGGCTTAGCACACAGGAGTGACTGGATGTAAGATCTTGGTGAATAATAAAGAGGTGAAGTGGTTTGTGGACGTAGCCCCACCCTGGGGTGAACCACGTATATCTGGTGTCTTATGGTTTTCTTTGTGTAGTGTCTTTTCTATTATGATTTTTCTTAGTGCTTAGATTATGATGTGTAATGAATATATATATTGTTGCTTAAGTACTTTACTTATGTTAAAGGGTAAATGAATTCTAGACTTAACTCATAGTGCTAAGTTTTCAGGGTGCATAATCACTTGTTGTTACTGCGCTTATATGTCTTTGATTATGCTCTGCGATGTTAATGAGGTTAGTAAAATAATGCATGCTCACTTCCTAAGCATTAACAAAATATCTTGCGAAGTACACTTATCATAGAATCGTGCCCCAGCCTAGTTATAGACACCCACATCCTGTAACCCCCCTGGTTCTACCTTGGGTGAGACTTCTACCTATTCGCAGGTGTTGTCGAAAGGCCCGGTAGTTAGGGTTTTGTTGGTGCATTGTTAAGCGTTGAACCCTGGGTCTCTCCCTGTGCCAACAAATGGTTCTATTGTCGGGACCTAAAACTGTGATTGCTAGGAACTGAAGTAAAGAAAAAGAAAAGCTTTGTGCGTAGGTCTCCTGTTGAAGTGCACAGTACTCTACTTGACTTGCAAATCTATGTTCCAAGAAAGTAAGTTGTTATGAAAAAAAGAGGTAAGCTTTTTGCTTTAGTAAGAGAAAGATAAGTGAAAATGTTTGTTTTGAAAGCATGAATTTAAGTATGTTTAATAGATTATGTCGTAGTATGAAGTATAGGGCGCAATTGAAATAAAGAGTTGACTTGAGTAAATTTAATGAAGAAAGATTTGTCATTCCTATGCATAGAAAGAGTTTTGGGACTGATAAGTGGATGCAGGAACCTAGAAAGAATTTTTTCAAATTGCAAGTCCAACACTATGATCATAGGGAAAGTGCGTAGTACCAAAAATATTGGGAGCATTTAAGAGAAAAAGAGGATTGACATTGTGTTATAATTGCAGAAGGCTGGGACATCTTGCTAAGGAATGGCCTAGGGTAGGCCCTATTTGTCTTTGTTGTAAGGTTGTTGGTCATGAGGTTGAGGATTGTCCAWGGATTATTTCTAAAGTTGAAGGGAGGGACATAAGACAAKAAATTTTTTAAAAGAGTCAAGAGACTAAGGGMATGTTAGAAAKTCATAAAGAGAAAAGGTCAGWGGAAGTTCAGACTATGTTATTRCARWTGAAAGAAATGAYGAWTGTTCATAAARATGTCAGTTTAYCARAAAKMTTSAAAGMAAAATAGTGCACAWRTGAAAGAATAAAAGACTTCGACATAGACTGTATAGTATTGGATGAAGAAACAAAAGTGAATATTATGACAGAAGAAACTTGGGAAGTTTTGGGAAAGCCTGTTGTGGTACCTTCTTTAGGAAGGATAGGCTTGTTTAAGGGAAATATGATAACTTTATGTGGAAGAGTAACTAGTGTGCATGTTATTGTTCATGGAACATTGACTGAAGAAGAATTTTAAGTCGTTAGGTTTGTTGAGGACAACGCCCCTTCCCCACTTTTGTTAGGTAAGACTTGGATTGAGAAGGATCAGATCAAAAGTAAAGAAGAGGAAGAATCTAGAGAAAATAAAAATCAAGAACTAAGGTATTTCATATCTACGAAAATAGACCAACTAAGAGGAGAACGAGAGGATAAGTCGAAGCAACATAGAAAAGTAACAATGCGGGAGGGACACAATGAAAAAGAATTATCTATTAAGGTTGAAAGAATGCAAGAAGGATTGAAGGACCTATCTATCCAAGAGAGAAGTGTGCCCACTCAGGAAGTGTTAAGAAAAGGGATATTAACTTCAAAACCTTTGAGGGTACCTCAACAATGTGAAGCCACTATGCTGGGGGAAGATAAGAATAAAAATGGAAAGAGGATTCTAGAAACAGCTAAAGAGACTTAGATAACAGGAAAGAAGGCAAGGAAGCTCAATAAAAACAAGGCTAAGTTGGAAAAGCTACAATAATTTAAGGAAATTAGATGGAAGACTTCACAAATCGGAACCTCGTAGGAGGCAGGTTCATAGGGTTTGAACCTCGTTGGAACAGCAGGTCTGCACAGATTTGGACTCTACCCTGGCGAAGTTATATAACTGTTGGAAGCACCCCGACCATTAGAATGAAGCTCCATAATGGTTAGGAAACACATTTATGGGTTGATAGACTGCTTTGGGACATTGAGACTGTGTCATAACGATTATATTTACATTAATGGAAGTATTTAACTCTAGTTCCTGTACATTGGAATATCTGTTACACCGTCCTGCTTATTTAACTCATCGATTATGGCACTGGGACCACCTTTTTCTACCCGTGACTGAATGAAATAAGACGGAAATTGTCCAAGTGTCGAACTGTGCTTCCTGCCATTATCTAAAGTATACCCCGCATGTTTGTTTGTCTATTTGTTGTGTGTTAAAAGCTAGAATGTCGGGCGAACCCAACGACCTTGAGAAGTCTGTCAAGGAAGTTCTTATGAAACTCATGGCCAATAGTCCTGTATCTGAAGGTATTCAAGCGTCTTCGACTAGGGGACTGTAGGCTTCCCCTTTGACTAGACGTCGTTCCACCCACATCAACCCCATAATTGAACAAAGAAGCAAGCACCACAGTGATCTGGCTAACGGGAAGCAGATCCCGTTGATCCTTCCTAAGTATATCTGCCTCTGGCTGATGATGTTAACTATGAAAATATCCCTCACGATTTCGAGTAATCCATGTTCACTATGTACATTCCAAAAGGAATTCACATAGTAGGGAGTTAGTTAGGGCAGATCCTGATATTGAAGCACACTGACTTCAACATAGGAGACCGGAAGAACTATGCCACAATATATCCTCATCATTAATTAATGAAGACAACCAGACAGAAAGATCGCCTTGTCCCACAACCATGTATCAAGGGGTTTGCACAGTCAACCATACTGAACGTAATGAATATTCTCCATTTTGGTCGCCACCAGGAGGTTAACGCTTGCGTTAAACTCCTTCTGTCATGTGATCATGGTGGATATCTATGGCTCGACAGAAGAATTACTGTGGATTTGACATTGATCCACCCGATCACAGGTTTAATTTTGAAGGGTCTTGATCCACAATAGCTCTATCCAGGGAAGACCTCAGACCGATCTTTAGCACAACACATCAAATAAGCCTATGGAGAGGTAGAAAAGGGAAATTGAGGTTACAAGGTAGCCTCCATACAGGATGGCGTAGTGTTCCTTACTTGTCAACTCTTAGCTGGCAAGATAGTGAGGAAGAACCACCCCACATAGGTCATCGGGTTCATGTTGGACCTCGCAGGAAAGTGTGTGGAGGGCCTGTAGATGAACTGGGCAAAATACCTCATCAACGAGTTAGAAAAAGATTGTCGTGAAGCCCAAGACTTAGGATATGAATTTCACTACAGTTGGTTGACCATCCTGATTGCATTTATTTCTTGGAAGATGCCTAAATGAGCTACTTTCCCAGAGATTGAACCTACAGAGCCCTTGGCCACTAATTTTTCCACCCTATGGTATACCAATGACATGATGAAGCAGTGGTAGTCTAATTTCGTGTTTCACGGGTATTATCAATAGTTGAAAGTCGCCATTGAAGCATTCCCTTGTATAACACCACATACCCTGCATCAGTACCAACCCATAGCGAAGTTCTGCGCTAATCCCCACTTCATTTACATCACCGCATGAAGAGATGAGCACTAGGAAATCTTGTAGTCATATTATAATCTCGTGAATGAAGATATGGAACAAATTATAAAGGAATGACCAAAATAATTTCTTGCACTTGTTGCCGATGCAGAGTTATCTGACACTCATACTATAGGAAGCCTGATGGTTAGGGAAGCTTAACATGTTGTATAGTCCAGTGAGACGAAGAAGCAGAGGGAATGGAAAAAGCAGGTTAAAGCCAAGGACATAGAGAGTGACGAAAAGGACGAAGAGGAAAACTTTGGAGATAACGGATCCAGCTTGCCAAGAGGAGGAGAAGATGAAACAGAAGGACATGGAGGAGGAGGTGAAGGAGAAGAAGAGAAAGGAGGATGTGAAGCTACAGTTGACCTCCCTCCATCACCAGTCACAGGAGCTAGAACCCCACCACTTGAAGATCCCCCTATTGGGACAGTGACACCACAAAATAGGAAATTTACTTTGAAGAAACCTTTAGCAAGGAATAAAATGCACACCAATAAGCCATAGTTGGAAGACACTCTCACTGAAAACGACATTAGTCTAGTCCATGGAGATATGGAGGACGCCTCTGAAGACATTTTGTAGAGATACAAAGAGAAACAAGTGGAGTTATATGAAAGGATTGAGAGAGAGTTGAAGGAAGTGCAACAGGCTGTTCACCTGGTCTGCGCAGTATCTACCATGTCCTATGTGCCTTCCTCATCAAAGACTGCATATTTGTGGGACGAGCAAACTCTATAGGGTGAACGAGGGATTTGGATCACCCTCCCCTAGTATAGTATCAAGTTTCCCACCCCCGTAACACTACAAGCTAGCCCCAACTTGGATCTTGAGGTTAACCTTAAAGGATTACCTCCATGACGAGTCGAAGTATTGGAGGTAGGTTTGAAGGCATACAGAAGGGAACATAGAGAAATTACCACTGAAACAACAGCCCAGCTAAGAAGGTTTACTGATGAAACAGAAGCTCGGTTATAGAGAGCTCAAGAAGAGAAGGAGAAGGTTACAGAAGCCTTGAAAAAGGATAAAGATGAAGTATTATTAAATTTACGAGCAACACAGGACAGTGTAGCGGCCTATGAAAGCAAGAAAGAAGAGCTTAAGGAGAAGCTTCAGGAGGAAAAGAAATCTAGTGAATCCCATCTTCACAAAGAAAAAGCGTAGTTGCTTGCAGAGTATACAATGGTCAAATAAGAAGTAAGAAAAGCATGTCGCTCTGTGACAGGCTTGGTATAGGAGGAGCAAGAGGCTTTTGAATCTCAAGTAGCGAAGCTCACATAGACCCTCCAGAAGTTTCAAGCTAGGATAGCTGAAATGGAGGCCCAAACAATGTTGAGGACCCTGTAGGAGGTGCGTGACCAGAGGGAGGAGTCTGCCAAAAAAATGGTAGTAAGTATAAAATCCCTCACCTCGGCATGTAAATAGTTGAGTGACAGAAACTCCCAGACGTATGAATGCCTCACCGAGGATCCAGAGTTAAAGAAGCTAGAGGCTCAGTTACAGGAGGCGTAGCAACAGACATTTTCATTGCAGGTGCATATGAAGATGCTCACAACAGTGGAAAGGATGAAGAGATACCAAGTGCAACGCACAGTACAACAACAGATCACTGCCCTCCAGGGTAAGGTGATGGAATTAACAAAAAAGTTACAACCTGTGCAGGATGAATCTTGGAATGTGTTTGAGGAGATCGATGGCCAGGGTTCACAGTTAGATCAAGTAGTTGCAGTAGTAGAATAATGCCTGGAAGGGCCTATTACAGAGCAGACAGTCTAGGAGCTCACTGAGCAGGAGGCTCAAGTGAGGTAGCAAGTCGAGGCAACTCGAGTTAAGATCGAGGCTTTTGAAGAAACATTGTCCAGACTTGAGTGACTTGGGATGAGTCATGGGTGAGTGTTGGGGGTCTGTTGGCTCTCAACCAAGTTTTGGCGAAGCTTTGGTCAGTTTTGGAGGTTTTGGCCCACTTTTGGACTTTGACACATTGGTCGAAGCAGGAGTGCCCAGGCGTAGCTGAGATCATGGATCTCACCTATTTTTAGGGTTATGTGGACCCAATAAGGGGTCCTCTAGGGTTTTGTAACGGGTTTATGGGATTTTGGCCCATGGGTCTTCCCCATGTTTAGCCCTTATTGTAAGATTTTGTAAAGTATAAATAAAGAGGAATGTAGGGTAGAAGAAGTGATTTTTGTGCGAAGGAATGCATGTGGTCAAGGATTTTTGCTCGACTGTGATTTTTTAGTAGGTGCTAAGTGTCGTGAGAAGATATTTTGGCTCTGTACATTTGACCTAGTTTTAGAAGGTGAAGAAGGAGGATCTAATGCTTAGTGCGTAGATCTCTTGTCTTGTACAAAGTTTGAATCTGTGGCTTAGTGCACAGGAGTGACTGGATGTAAGATCTTGGCGAATAATAAAGAGGCGAAGCAGTTTGCAGACGTAGCCCCACCCTGGGGTGAACCACGCATATCTAGTGTCTCATGGTTTACTTTGTGCAGTGTCTTTTCTGTTATGCATTTTCTTAGTTCTTAGATTATTATGTGTAATGAATATATATTTTGTTGCTTAAGTACTTTACTTATGTTAAAGAGTAAATGGATGCTAGACTTAACTCACAGTGCTAAGTGCTTAGGGTGCATAATCACTTGTTTTTATTGTGCTTATCTTTCTTTGATTATGCTCTGTGATGTTAATGAGGTTAATAAAATAATGCATGCTCACTTCCTAAGAGTTAACAAAATATCCTACAAAGTAATCTTATCACATAATCGTGTCCCAGCCTGGCTATAGACACCTGTGTCTTGTAACTCCCCCTTATTTCTACCTCGGGTGAGACTTCGCCTGCTTCGCAGGTGTTGCCGAAAGGTCTAGTAGTCAATGTTTTGTTGGTGCATTGTTAAGCTTTGAACCCTGGGTCTGCCCTTGTGCCAACAATACCTAGCCACCGAGGTTGGGCCACATCACACAAAATTATCTCATTATCAGCTCTGATACCACTTTTTAACTTTACCATCATTAGGGACTTGGAAAAAAAAATCATGTAACGTTCCCAGTCTCGAGCTGGCCATGCAACACACAATTACAAATTTTGATACCATTACATTAAATAATGATTTTTTCATCTGGACAAAGTTAAGTGTAATTAATAACAACATGCATGCAAAAATAAAAATTCATATATATAATTTAACAATAGAGAATTCCATGAAAAAAACTCATAATTGCACTCGTGCAGTAATTGAAATAAGTACATGAATGCCACTTATCTCAGGAATTAAAAACCAAATGCATATATACCTTCCACGTTCCTCCCAACCTTAAACCTCATTTCTCATAACTCTCAGCAATGGGTAACCCCCGATATGGGGCTAAATTCCACTAGGGTAAAGGTTTGCTAACCCAGGATAAGGTCTCTTTAACAACATATTAACTTAGACACATGTGCCTACTCAAACTAACATCCTACACTCTCTCATTCCCCACTTGCTTGTCCCACCCCAGGAAGTGTTCCCCTTCTCTTCTCAACAGTTCTTCGGCTACCCCACTTCCCTTCCAGGGCTTCAACAACATGTCGGATAGAAAGTCTTAGAGCTTTGTAGCTGCAGTTTGGCACCCTGGAAAATCAATTCCCAATAGTTCTCTCACCTGGAGAGAATGCTCATGGGCCTGAAAACCCACTTCTTTCGTTCCACAGACCTCACAATTTTCTTCTTCAATCTGATGGGCCTAACAACCCGCTTCTTCAATTTGACGAGCTTGACTACCCACTTCTTCAATCAAACTACCGAGCTAACTAGTATAAGCACAGGTTCCTCGTTACATTCCACTACCTTCTGGTATGACTGATTGTTGCATCTCTTGTCCAAAGATGATCCCCTTCCCCCCTCCTTGGAAAATGATTAACTCTAACTATATATATGCATGTGTCCCACTTGACACTTGTCATGTTGGAAACTACTTTGGGCCCACTTGACCCCCACTTGTCTCCCTCCTTGGAACTTAGCATAAAATAAATTTCCATGCATTTCTTTAAGAAGTATTAAAGGAATATTAATATAATATTATTTTGGGCTTAAGCCCCCTAACTTAACCTCTTTCCCTTTCTAGTGGAGTTTATCCCCCCATGCTCTTTTACATGGTTGGTTTGTAGCAGTGGTGTGTTTTCATCAAAAATATGAGTGTTTACATATTACAACAATAGTCTCACTGGCCTTTAGCATCTAGGCTCTTTGGTCTAATAATCACATAAGTCTTCTAGCCTATAACAACCTAGCCCTATAAAACATTTGCATTTATATGTACAACTAGGGTTCGACCTAGGGATATTACATTAAGTATTAGGTTATCACTAAAACCAATTGAATTACTTGATTTCTTTAAATAATTT
>JZKD02S0862188.1:412404-426461 GCA_000966675.3 Picea glauca
GCTTCCTATAGAATAAGTGAGAGGATCTGTGTGTTGAGAAAATAACCATGTTATAACTTTTATATTATCTATATAAGAGTGATTATGCAATGGGTTATTCACTCACCATGAGATTTTGGTCAATTGGTGAAGTAGGATAGTGGGAAGATAACCCCATACTATGATTCAAGAACAAAGAAGAATAATGCATGAATATTGTGTTGAAATGTGAGCCATAACAGAGTCAATGTGCATGTATTTTCATCACAAAGAAAAGGTTGGCTATGTATTGGAGGAGTTTTAGGGAAGAAGGAATGAGAAATTGTGAGCTAATCAATCCCATGGATTTGTAAAGAAAACTTGTAGGCATTGTCCGTTACATCACCCCATCAAATTGATCAGCAAATGGTCCACCATGTTTAAGGGCCTCTAACTCAACTTTGATTAGTTATGGACAATAAAAGTATTTAAATAATCAAAAGATTTAAAAGATAAAAAAACATCAAATTAAACCTATCACGTGTGTAGAATTGTTTTTAAGCATTGCACATCTAAAAGACCAAATTTAATAATTTATTTGAGAATTTCAAATGAAGTGGCTAAACTAGTAATACATGTTTATGGCTTAAAAAAATTACATGTACTTGTAAATTTAAGTAATGAAAAAATCTATAACTCAATAAATATCAAGAATCAGTTGGTTATATTAATAAAATGATAAAAAAATACATATACAAGGTGAAAATATAAATATTCATATCTTATAAAATGACATAATTGATAACAAATCCTCTCCTCACAATACATAATATTGCATAACATTTAAGAGAAATTATGTTTTAATCATCAATACTCTAATTAAGATTCTTCCACATTGATAACATTTCATTGATATGGTTCAAACAATCTTAAATATATGCAAATAAGTTTTTAAAACCATTTAAAACATATGAAGATCATTTGCATGTAGCTCTACTAGTATGTAATATCATGTATTTGACCAAAGATCAAATTATGTGGAAAAGATTTAATGAAAATTTTACATGTAGATATCATGATAACATTAAATACTTTGGTTTAACACTTAATGTTTATTTATTTTCTTCAAAATTGTTTATTATATATTTAATGTTATTATATTTTCCTTTGAAATGTGTTATTTTCTAATATGTCACTATAAAATCTGTAATGAATTTCAGTGGGCCTAATGGTTAAGAACATGTGTTTCCTCTTAAAAGGTTATAAGTTCAAATCCAAAAGGGCATAGGGTATGTATACCTTCGTAGACTTTACCAGTGAAATAGATCGGTTACTTACTTTTTTTGGTATTGACATTAGAGTCAAAATCACATCTAGAAAATGTCTAATAAACTTGTATTATAAGATGATTACTTATGTTTTTGATTTAAAATGTAAGTAATTCGATGTGATACTTGGTTTAAAATCAAGTCACCACACATGATATCCATAATACACATACACAAAGGCGTAGGCGTAAGCGTAGGCTTGAATTGGTAGAACATGTCAAGTCAAGTCAATGCAACATTTTCACAACGCAATAGAAGAATATGATTAAACATATCCAAGTTAATTGGACAAAGGATTGGGACTAACATTTTGTTCAATAAAAAATAATTGTAGAAAAAAATAATAATTAAATAAAAAATAATTTTATTTAATTGTTGAAATGTGAGCCATAACAGAGTCAATGTCCATGTATTTTCATCACAAAGAAAAAGTTGGTTATGTATTGGAGGAGTTTTAGGGAAGAAAGAATGAGAAATTGTGAGCTAATCAATCCCAAAAACATGTAGGCATTGTCCTTTACATCACTCTATCAAATTAATCACCAAATGGTCCACCATGTTTAAGGGCTTTTAACTCAACTTTGATTAGTTATGAACAATAAAAGTATTTAAATAATCAAAAGATTCGAAAGATAAAAAAAATATTAAATTAAACCTATCATGTGTGTAGAATTGTTTTTTAGCATTGCGACAAAATTTAATAATTTATTTGAGAATTTCAAATGAAGTGCCTAAATTAATAATGCATGTTTATGACTTAAAAAAATTAGATATACGTGTAAATTTAAGTAATCAAAAAAATTATAATTTAATAAATATCAAAAATTAGTTGATTATATTAATAAAATGATAAAAAATACATATACAAAGTGAAAATATAAATATTTATATCTTATAAAATGACATAATTGATAACAAATCCCCTCCACACAGTACATAATATTGCATAACATTTATGAGAAATTATGTTTCAAACATCAATACTCTAATTAAGATTCTTCCACATTGATAACATCTCATTGATATGGTTCAAACAATCTTAATTATATGCAAATAAGTTACATATGAAGATCATTTGCACGTGGCTCTACTAGTATGTAATATCATGTCTTTGACTAAAGATCAAATTACGTGGAAAAGATTTAATGAAAATTTTACATGTAGATATCATGATAAGATATGAAGATCATTTGCATGTAGCTCTACTAGTATGTAATATCATGTCTTTGACTAAAGATCAAATCACGTGGAAAAGATTTAATGAAAATTTTACATGTAGATATCATGATAAGATTAAATACTTTTGGTTTAACTCTTAATGTTTATTTATTTTTTTCAAAATTGTTTATTATATATTTAATGTTATTATATTTTCTTTTGAAATGTGTTGTTTTCTAATGTCATTATAAAATGTGTAATGAATTTTAATGGGCTTAATGGTTAAGAATATGTGTTTCCTCTTAAGAAGTTACAGGTTCAAATTCAGAAGGGGGTAGGGTATGTATACCTTTGTAAACTTTACCAGTCAAATCGCTAGATGATTACTACTTTTTTTATATTGACATGAGAATCAAAATCACATCTAGAAAATGTCTAATAAACTTGTATTATAAAATAGTTACTTATCTTTTTGGTATTGACATTTTTGGTATTAATGTTAGGGTCAAAATCACATCTAGAAAAGTTAGGGTCAAAATCACATAGAAGAAAAAATAAAATTAAAATGATTTATTAAATTTTTAATGAATATATTTTTATAATGAATTTGATCTTTGTATATAACGTCAATTTGACATTATACCTTGAAAAATATATTTTTTATAATGAATTTGATCTTTGTATATAACGTCAATTTGACATTATACCTTGAAAAATATATATTTAATTTAAAATATAATTAATGCAATATAAATGCAAATAAATATATGTATTTGATTTAAAATGTAAGTAATTCGATGTGATACTTCGTTTAAAGTCAAGTCACCGCACATGATATACATCTTACGCGTACGCAAAGGCGTAGGCTAGACGATATTATGGTAGTTGGTCCAGCTTCGAATTCTTTCCAATCACTCAACAAACCCAAGAATCTCCCAAGCTGATAGACTTTGAACATGTCAAGTCAGTGCAAAGGCGTAGGCTAGACGATATTACGGTGGTTGGTCCAGCTTATAAAAACTAATTCTAGAAAAAAATTCTAGAAAATAATTGTAGAAAAAAAAAATTAAATAAAAAATAATTTTATTTATTTAAATTATACAATATTAAATGGAAGCTAATCTACATTATGGAATTTGAAATATCCATCTTGTTTAAAAGTTAGTTTTGTTTTTTAATATTAGATAAAAGCAATCAATAAATAATATGGGATGATTGCAATATATTTTATCTATTAGATTTGGTTAGAAATTATTTTTGTTTGATAAAATTATGTATTTTAAATTAAAAAATCAATAAATAATAAATAATATGGGATGATTGTAGTATATATATTTTGTATATATATTATGAGATTTGAAATTGTTTAAACTAACTTAGATCCATCTTAATTTTGGATCAATCAAGTGTTGAGAAAGATCAAATCTTTCGAGGTGCAAACTTTTTTTAGAGTGTAAAACTTGAGGAAAGGTTAAAGGTTTGCACTTCTAGAGATTTGATTTCTCTCGACGCTTGGTAGATCCAGAGTTAAGATGGATCTAGACTAGTTTTAGTGGTGGATGATCACACAAAATTTGTATATGTTCAACATTATGTATATGTATATGTCTAAGATTAATATGATCATTTGAAATTTAGTCACTTTACTTTGCGGTTGAAAGTATAGAGAGTATTATCGAGAAGGAGTAATGTCAATCTATCTTATTTAGTTTTTATTATAGTGACAAAATATATAGAAGATCAACATTATGTATATGTATATGTCTAAGTTAATTTCCTCATTTGAAATTTACTCAGTTTCCTCAATTGATTGAAAGTATAAAGAGTATTATCGAGAATGATCAATGTGAATCCATCTTCTTCAGTTTTTAGTATAGTGACACAATTTCTCTGAGATGAATCTGATCATTTAAAATTTACTTAGTTTCCTCAGTTTGTTGAGAACATCGAGAGTATTGCCATCTTTTGATATTGATCATATGAAAAGGGAGGTTGAAATTGTATACCATTCAAATCTTTAACTCTATATATTGCAATAAATGTCATACCTTGTCTCTCTTGTTTTTCAATATTAATAGTACATTTATCCAACGTCAATCCTTGTGACTTATGGATTGTTAAGCCCTAATCAAGTTTCAAAGGAAGCTAGTTTTTACGACCTCTTTCAATAGGTATAATAGGAAGCAAGTTTTTATATTTCTACTATAGTGAATCATTTTTCATTCTACTATAATTGAAATTAATGTACCATAATATTTTTCATTATTGAAATCATTTCAACTACTTGATTTCTCTAAATGATTTTTCATTGTATCATCAGTCAAATTAATGTACCTTATTGTTTTTCTTTAAGCTATCATTGAAATCAATGCAACTACTTTATTTGTCTAAATGAATTTTCACTATATCATCACTAACATCAATTTTCACTATATCATCACTAAAATCAACACACTTTATTGTTTTGCATTAGGTTATCATTGAAACCACTTGAATTACATGATTGCTTTAAATATTTTTCATTGTGTTATCGCTAAAATAAACATAACATTTCTTATTTCTTTATATAATTGTTGAAATCAATACAACTATTAGTTACATCAATTTTGAAATCATTGCAACAATATGACTACTTTACATCATTTTTCATTGTATCATCACTTAAATTAATACACGCTATCATTTTTCATTATATCATTTATGAAATCAATGCAACTATTTGTTATATCATTACTAAATTAATGCAACTATTTGTTATATCATTGTTGAAAGGTCGACCTTGCAATTTTCTCAGCCCGTTGATTAAAAACTAAAAAAGATATATTGATTTGATCCTTCTTATATATTCACTATATAAATTATCCTGGTGGATCAACTTGAGTGGTTGAGTGTTGTGATTATTATGATCGAGGTCTCAAGGTCAAATCCCTGGCCAACTGTTGTTTCTCTTTGATGAGATTTTTGAGCCTCACTTGATGTCCACACCGGGTTAGTCCTGTAATCAGGTTGACGGTTTACCCTGTTTACCATCTGTAAAATGTGGGGAAGTAATCGAGGGTTTCTTGTGATTTCTTCCATCGAAAAATCAAAATATTCACTATATAAATTAATATGATTATAATAATATATTGACTATCTTTTTTTTGTAAATAAAGGTGGAGCCTTATATTAATACCAACTGAAAACTTACAAAAACCTTCAGCCTATCAACATACACAGCGCTAACTGGAGTATTCCGAACAGAAGGTAACCAGATTACAATGCTTTTGACGACTTCGCTTATCGCGATTTTATGACCTTGGAGGATAGCTGCCTCCATACTCTGGACTCCCAATAGCTAAAGTCCCGAAACCTTCTCACATTAGAACAATGGGCCCAGATCGACAGTGTCGAATGCCTGTATAGCCAACGGTCCAGATTCTCTCCCTTTTTTCGTGACTTTGCATATCGTGACTTCGCGACTTTGGAGGATAGCTGCCTCCGTGCTCTAGACTCCCAATATTACATGTCCCAAAAGATTCTCGCATCGGAACGGTGGCCCAGATTGATGGTCCCAAGCACCTATAGAGCCAAGGGTCCAGATTCTCTCACTTTTTTCGTGACTTCACATATTGTGACTTCATGACTTTAGTGGATAGTTACCTCCATGCTCTGGATTCCGGATAATCGAAGTCCTAAAATCTTCTCGCCTCAGAAAAGTGGGCCCAGATCGACGGTACCGAGTACCAGTATAGTCAATGGTCCAGATTCTCTCACTTTTTTTGCAACTTCGCGTATCACGACTTCGCGATTTTGGAGGATAGCTTCCTCCGCACTCTGGACTCCCGATAGCCGAAGTCTCGAAAGATTCCTGCATCAGAATGTTAGGCCCAAATCGACGGTCCTGAGTGCCTATAGAACTAACGGTCTTGATTCTCCTCCATTTTTTGCGCCTTCACTTATCGCGACTTCATGACTCTGGGACATGGCTCCCCCCATGTGCTAGACTCCTTAAATTCATATTCCCAAAATCTTCTGTCAACTTCTTATCATCTGTGTTGTCGTTTACGGGCACCCTCTCTCCTGAGCTTCTGATCATTTCTAACTTGGATTAATTATTGAGTGATCGAGGATGTCACCCTATTCGGGTTAGGGCCTTCCAACTAGACAAGTTCTTTACATTGGAGCCAGAGGGGCGAGCTTTGTGATTACCTGGAGTTATGGAAAATGATTTGCTGCATTGAGTCAACTCCTGCATTGGCCAATATGTCTGCAACTTTGTTTTCACTTCACTGAATGTGCGAAGGGGTAATAGTTAGAGTAGGTCCGAGAAGTTCCTGGAAGATGTAAAGAGGGCCAAGGAGGCGCCAAATAGGAGTGATTTTCCCTGGATATCTTCCATTTAGGATTTTTGTAACCAGGTTGATTATGATTTTGGAGTCTCCTTCAATGATCAAATAGGTTAGGTTTTGATCTAAATCCATTTATACTCTTTTGAGAAGACCCCAAATTTATGTTGAATTGTTGGTGTCGCATCTGAGATTTTCTGCAGTGATGCTTTGAATTTGGCCCAAGCTATTTCTTATGACCACTCCATAGCCAAATCGACCTGGATTTCCTTTTGAAGCTTCATCAACGTTGACTTTATGGAAGACAAGTCGGGGGTAGGGGGGGGGGGGGACCACTTATAGGGACATAGGGATTTTGAAAAAAGGCGAGGCTGGTGAGGAGGGATGGAGTGAGGAAACGAGAAGCCCCAAGAGTTAAGGAGCAAGAGATCACTTCGGTCAATGGGGAAATCTGCCTGGGTCCATAGATGAAGCTAAAGAGTTTCATGAATGTGCAAGAGGATTGTGTTCCAGAGGAGGGTGGAGCGAGAGGGTTGGGAGTGAAAGATTCTTCTGTTCCTCTCTTTCCATAATTTTCAAACTATGAAGCCGGGTAAGAGTTGCCAAGTTTTGTTCAGGATAGGACTTTTGAAGGAACCAGAGCCCCAATCTTTAATTGTGCTTGTGATATTGTTCTTATCTTGTTTGGTTCTTCTCATGAGTTGAGAGGCTTGGTTCTAGATGTTCTCGCTAAGTGAAAAATTGTTTAGGAGGTGCTCCATGGTTTCTGCTTGGAGATGGCAGAGATGGAAAATCGAGGGGTCGATGAAGCCTCATCTTTGAAGATTGTCCTAGGTTAAGATCTTGTTCTGTAGAAGAAGCCAGAGGAAAGTAAAGATTTTGGGCGAGAGTTTTGATTTCCAAATGGTAATCCAGATGCTTTCCTTTTGAAGATTTTGGAATTTTTCCTATAGAGTGTATCCCTCTTTGAGAGTGAATCTACCATGAGGTGTGTATCCCCATCTGAGAATGTCTTGATCTGTGCTTTTCCAGATTCAGCTTTGAAATGTTTCTTGTTTCCAATGCTGCAGGTCACAGTCCAATGCTACTTGGAGTTCCTGATGGGTTGATTTCCAACTGCGCCAGGGGGGATTACTAGGGGTATCTGTCCACAAATCTGCCACTTTGAGAGTGGCCAGATCTTGTATGTGATTTGTATAGGATTGAAGATTTTCTTCCAATTATAGGGGTGGAATTTGCTACCAAGAATCTATCCAGAATAGGGCATTCTGGCCATTGTGAACTTCCCAAAAAGCATGATCCTGAATGAGTGACCAATTTTTCCAGGCCGCTTTCCAGATGTTGGAACCTTTAATTTTCTCCTGCATTTTTATCAGATGGATTTGATGCGTGTTGGGGGCATATTTGTATTTCCAGAGTTTGGCCCAGATCTTTGCTGGCATTTTGAGCCACCTCCACCAAATTCTTTCTCCCATGGTGCTATTCAATTTCCCAGGGTCTTAGAGGCCCAATCCACCTGAAGATTTGGGCTTGCAAACCTTTTCCCAACTGACTAGGGCCCATTTTTTTTCCGGATTATGTCCATGCCAAAGAAAGTTTCTTTGAAAATTTCTTATTTTCTTTATGAGGAAAGGGGGGGAAGCTAAGCCAGAAAAGAGGTAAGCAAGGATGGCTTGAAGGAATGACTTTAAGAGAATGATTCTGGTAGGAAGGTTGAGGGAGCGAAAGGTCCAGTTGCTGAGACGATTGGAAATGGAGAGTAGGAGAGAGTCCCAGGAGATATTTCTGGTTTTTGAATCAAAGAGAGGGAATCCTAGATAGAGAGAGGGAATAGTGAAAACATGAGTGTTTAAAAGTTGAGAAAGGTGATGTTGGATTGCTCCCAGAGTATTAAAAAAGAAAAGATTTGACTTGGCTAGATTAAATGTGGTGCCAGAGGCTTCACTGAAACCAAAGAGGATGGAATTTAGTTTGTTTTCCTCTTGCAAAGTGGGGGTGTTCATTAACAGTGTGTCATCAACAAATTGGTTGTGGGAGGCTACCGATTGTAACCCATGAAGAGGGAGGCCTTCGAGGGAGCCATTTTAGATCGAAGCCTTGATGTAGCATCCTAGGCCTTCTGCCATAATGACAAAAAGGAATGGGGAGAAAGGGCCACCTTGCCTTATTCCTCTTGTGGGGGAGAATGGTTGAGAGGGGACTCCATAGACAAGGATTGAGAAAAAGGTTGAGGAAATGAGGTTCATTATCCAATAGATCCTGTCCTTGCTGAATCCGAAATCAAATAAAAGAGCTTCCATGTACTGCCATCTTAATTTGTCAAAATCTTTTGAAAGGTCAATTTTTATAAGAATACCTAGAGTACGGGTGCTCTTGAGCGAGTGAATGATTTCATGGACAAATATGACACTATCCATGATTTTCCTTCTTTCGACGTGCCCTGATTTCTCCTTGAAGATGATGAAGGGGAGTATGGGCTTGAGTCTTAGAGTTATGACCTTGGAGATGATTTTATAGATCACATTGTAGAGTGCTATGGGTCGAAAGTTCTTTGGATTTGTTACTCTTTAATATTTGGGTATAAGGGTGAGGAAAGTGGCATTTAGAGCTGGGAGAACTTTTTCTGAGTTGTGTGATTCCTCCACCAGCTGCCACACTTCTTCCCTTAGCATTGGCGAAAAAGAATGGAAGAAGTCTATGGTGAAGCCATTTGGGCTTGGAGCCTTGCCTGTGGGCATGTCCTAAATAGCCTAATCCACTTATGCTTGCGTTATTAGTGTCATGAGAGCCTCATTCCGTTCTTGGGTGATGATAGTTGGGATATTTTGGGTCACCCTTTCACTTGTAGAGGTACAATCGATCATAGGTTCTGAGAGGAGATTCTTGTAGAAGTCCGATAACTCATGTGATATTTCCTGATGAGTTAGAAAGGTGTTTCCTTGTGGGTCTTCCAGTTTCATGATTCTATTGATTAGGCATCTATGGATCATGGACCGATGGAAGAATTTGGTGTTTTTCTCTCCCTCATTGAGACATTCAACCTGAGATTTATGTATCCACAGGATTTCTTCCCTCTTGTATCTTTCTTCCAGTTTCCTTTTTATCTCATTCTCCTCTTGCTGCTGAGGGATTGTGTAGCCTGAGAGAATGAATTTCCCCTGGAGGTCCTCTAGTTTTTGTTCCAATAGTTTCCTTTCCTGGAAAATGTTCCCGAAGACTTCTTTGTTCCATTGGTGCACCTGTTGTTTGAAGTATTTGAGATTTTTCTGGAAGCAATACATTTTTGTGCCCTTCTGGATTTCCGCTGTACTCCACCAGTGACGAGCGAGTTCCTGGAAGTCTGGATGGGTAAGACATAATTTTTCAAATTTGAAGGGTTTTGATTTGGGGGTAGCGATAGTGTCAACCCATAGCTGAATCGACCAGTGATCCGATCCAGCCTTCGGGAGGATGTTGGAATCAATTAGGGGGCCTTCCACTAGGAGAGTTTATGAGATGAGAAAGTGATATAGCCTACATGTTATTTGTTGGTGACCTTATCTTTTGTTGGTCCAGGTGTAGGGACCATTGATGTTCTCTATATCAACCAGTCTGATGTTCTATAGGAGTTCCTTAAATTTTACACTATCCTGCTCTAGGTGTTTTTTCCCCCCTTTTTTCTCCTGCAGCGTGAGAATCATGTTGAATTCACCCCCTATTATCCATCGTTTTCCCTCAGCTAGAGACCTAAGTAAGCTAGGCTTTGAAGAAAGAGGCCTTTGTCTTGGCTATTTTGTGGTCCATATGCGTTCGTGATCATTCCCTCCTTGTCCAGACCTATGGCTCTATAGTGCGTTGTGATGGTATTTGAAGTGGAGAAGCCTTGATATAGGATGAATGTAGTAAGGTTCCAAAGGATGGCCAAGCCCCTTGAAGCCCCTTTTGAGTCTATTTGATAGGAGTCGCAGTTGCGCCAACGTATTTTGAGGATGTCTTCTACAGTTTACCCTGCACATTTTGTCTCTTGTATCAGGAGTATATCAGGGTCTTCCATTTTGATGCAGTTTCAGAGTATCCTTTGCTTGGATCTTCCATTTAGACCTCTGATATTCCAGGTGAGGATATTCATAATTAATAGTTAGGTGGGTGGGAGAAGGAGCTCTCTGAGAGCTTGTGAATCTGTCTCAAGTTGATCATATAGTTTCCTTCTTCCTTTATTAGCTAATGAGCCAATTTTCTGCCTCGTCACTTGTTTTTTTTTTGTATGTTTTCTTGGATCTTGGTTTGGGTCTGTACAGATTCCTAACCTTGATGTAGCCCCTACTGATGAGTCCAGAAAAACTTTGTGAACTTTCTTGAGTTTGTCCTCTGGTAGGGTTTGAAGATCCTTCTTGTTGAGTGCTTCTTCTAACCTGTCTAGGTCAATTTTTGCTAGGTCCTGCTCATCCATTTCCATGACTATATCTTCCTCTCTTTTTGGTTCCTTCCCTGTGCCTGGGTGGGTCTGTGGATCTGTTTGATTTGTTGGGGTTTGGTGCGGTTGATTTTCCTTGTGCTTGGTGGGATCTGTGCCCATGGTCTTGTGGGGGTTTCCCACTTCTTCTGCCTCTGGGAGGTGGTTGAGGGCTTCAAAGGAATTGTTATTTGGGTTCTTTTTTCCATTGTTGGTGGTGGGCTTCTTCTGCGATTCTTTCCTTTGATTTTGGACCTGGGTGAATCCTTCCTTTGTTTTCTCTTCAACTTCCCTTTTTTTTTTGGGGGGGGGGGGGTTGAGGGGGCGGTCCCTGACAAGGTGCCCCTGTTTGTGGCTTTTTCAAACTCGGAAAGGAAGGGGTTCATATTCTTGGGTTTGGCCCCATTCCTTGTCTTGGTATTCTAAGGTAACAGTGTCTGGCAGATATTTGGATATGTTCATATATACAGAGATCCTTGCATAAGAGGTGTATTTTCTCTGTTTAGTGGCTTCAGAAGATTTGAGATATTTACCCAGGGTGTTGTCTATGTGATCCGGATTTTATGAGCAGAATGAAATGAATACAGATTATTAACAGGTGCTTAACACAAAATAACAGAGATACAGTAAAACTGGTTTTCTATTCAATAAAGAAATAAGTTGAAATTGTAAAATGCAGCGGAAACAAGCTTGCAGGAATGGTGGCGGCCAAACTCTGAGAAGAGATGTGACGGCTGTGCTCATTTGCAAGAAGATCCTTACAATGAGGCTCTGAAGGCCTTTTTACAATAAACAGGAATGCCAAAAGTCCTAGACATCCAAAAACCTAACCCTAGGAGATGAAGCATCAAAAGTCATGTTGGCCCCGTTTGGGTAAGTTAGTGCATCAACTTCCCGGGGTCGTAACTTTTGCATACGATCTTCGTTTTAGGCACATGATAGCTCGTTGGAAATGTATCATCGAGGAGATTCATTTTGGGGCCTCAATCATGCCGTAGGCTATCATTGAGAAACTTGATCCTGAAAAACCTTCATTTAGGCCCTCAAAATGGCCCCGGAACTTAAAACCTGCTAAAAATAGTAAGTTGCCAAAATTGCCAGAAAACTGTTTTGAGCCAGTTGGAAAAAGTGGGTGGCCACTGATATCCATCTAGATCACTATGCCCAGTAAAATTTATTCTAACCAGAACTCTTGAGTTAGGGAAGAGAGACGACTCCATACCAGCGCATATGAAAAGTTATCCTTTTCTGGGCAGAAGAGGTCTGTCCAGAGGTGGAGGTAGAGGCTAGACGAATTGTAGAAATATGGTCCCCCTTCAAAGATCATGTCATTTTCTTCCAGGTTGTAGAATATTACTGTGAAGAAACCTTTAGAGCTCAGCGAGATCTTGTAATCTCCCTTGGGGTTCAACCACACCTTTATCTAGTAGGTTATGTTCTTTTTTGAGGGCCAAATACCTAGGAATTTTCCTATGAGGGAATGGTCTTTTGGGCTTAAGCCCCCTAACTTAGCCCCTTTCCCTTTCTAGTGGAGTTTATCCCCCCATACTCTTTTACATGGTTGGTTTGTAGCAGTGGTGTGTTTTCATTAATATTATGAGTGTTTACATATTACAATAATAGGCTCACTGGCCTTTAGTCTAGGCTCTCTGGTCTAATAATCACATAAGCCTTCTGGCCTATAGCAACCTAGCTCTATAAAACATTTACATTTATATGTACAACTAGGGTTTGACCTAGGGATATTACATTAAGCATTAGGTTATCACTGAAACCAATTGAATTACTTGATTTCTTTAAATAATTTGTAATTGTGTTATCACTAAAATAAATATATCATTTCATATTTCTTTATATCATTGTTGAAATCATTGCAACTATGTGACTACTTTACATTAATTTTCATTGTATTATCACTTAAATTAATACACATTATCCTTTTGCATTATAATTGTTGAAATCAATGCAACTATTTGTTATATCAATGATTAAATTAATGCAACTATTTGTAATATCATTGTTGAAATCATTCAACTATGTGACTACTTTATATAATAAGGTTGAGCCTGCAATATCATTTTAGATAATACTATAATTCATTGTATTGTCACTTAAATTAATACACATTATCATTTTGCATTATATCATTACTGAAATCAATGCAACTATTTATTATATCCTTTTAGATAATACTATAATAATATATTAATATGATTATAATTATACATTCACTATATAAATTAATATGATTATAATAATATATTAACTATATATTGTTCTTTTGCATTAGGTCACCACTGAATGTACTTGATTTCTTTAAATAATTTTCCATTGTATTATCACTAAGATAAATATATTATTTCACATTTATTTATATCATTGCTGAAATCAATGCAACTATGAGTTATATCATTGTTGAAATCATTGCAAGCACATGACTACTTCACATCATTTTTCATTGTATCATCACTTAAATCAATACATGTTATCATTTTGCATTATATCATTGCTGACATCAATGCACCTATTTGTTATATCATTGTTGAAATCATTGCAACTAAGTGATTACTTAAAATCATAAGGCCAACACTACAATTTTCCCAAAAATCATAAGGTCAACACTACAATTTTCCCAACCGACTGATAAAAAACTAAAGAAGATATATTGACTTGATCCTTTTAGATAATATTATAATAATAAATTAATATAATTATAATAATATATTAACTATATAAATTAATATGAACATGTAATACTAATAATAAGTTGATATATATTGTCCCCGAGGTGTAGGACAGTCGGTGACGGAGTGTGTTGTTAAGCCACTCCGTGATGTTAAAGTCACCGGTTCG
>JZKD02S0862188.1:434672-456424 GCA_000966675.3 Picea glauca
AGAGCATAACAATTAGCCAAAAATGATTATTCAATCACAGAAAACAAACATAGGCTCACCAAAACATGTCCTCAATCAATGAGGGCTTCAAGCTTCCTGGAGCTTGCTGAAACTTAAATGGCTAAAAACCTACAAAATAAGTTTTTATATGGCTGTGAAAATAGTGCCAATGGACTCAAAACATCCAAAAACCCCTAGCTGAGATTTTACAGCACCTCAATCGGCCAAATAATGAAGAAGATAGGCCTCCTGCCATCCTCTTCCTTCAAGCTTGCTGGCTCTGGTTCGCCAAAACGCACCTCTGTGTGCTTGAACCAAGAACATGCTCCAAATTCATGTTAAAACCCAGCAAACGCCCGCAACCGATTAACTGTGCAAACTATAGGACAGTTATGGGCGCGCCAGCCCCTAACCGCCTAGCACCTGGGCACATGGATGTCCATAAGACCTCGTGCAATAACAACAGGGCTTAACCGTTTTCAAGACCAAATAAAAACGAGACATGTGGCGGGTCATTTGAAACCGTGCAAATGAAAACATAAACCCCGCGCACATAAATTAGCAAGGTCATATGGTAATTTTATGACCATGGGCTATACATTACAAACCCCACGCAAGTGTAGCAAGTAGTTATATAAAACCCGCGGTCCATTTAACAAAGATTACAGTCATATGTTTCAAAGCACAGAACCGTGGGTTTCGTGACACATTCGTGTGTAGATACACATACAATGGTCATATGGTTAACACATATAAAACCGCGGGCTAGGGCTAAGCCCCGACCCAACCCCACGCCAACCATAATATAATGTAAACTTAAATACATTCTAAACCAATTATATAATAAGTAACGTACGGTGGGGCGTTGGAAAGTCGGAATTTGCGAAGGATTTGGTAAAGGGGGAGGTCCACGGTTCGAATCCGGTGGAATATAAAAAATTCTGATTAACAAACCAAATAGACCAATACCAGGGTGCCAAGTGGCAGCCCATGACTGCGCCACGTGGCACCATACCATTTGACCATAAGATGTCACGTGTCACAAACTGATTCGTCCACGTCTGCCATTCAAAATTTACCACATCAGCGTACGGTCATGCCACGTCACCTCTACCACATCATCGTACGGTCATGCCATGTCACCTCTGCCACATCATCGTATGGCCATGCCACGTCATATTGTATGGACTGTACGGACTACATAGTCAACATCCCCTTTTTTACCTGTTTGATGATTCAGACAGATCGCAATATCTCTCGCTCCCGATGTCTGTTTGAGACTAAACGAGTTGTGTTGGGTTCGTGATGACGAGGGCTATTCTCTTGTTTGTTTTGAGGCAATTCTGAGAATGTTTATTTTTGAACTAAAATTTGACCCCTGGTCCAGATTTTGATCACTTTCTCACATTTTTATTAATATAAGAGTTATCTTTCCCACCTATTGTGTTTATTGATTCATTGTAATGTTATATGATAATGTATTTCATATATATTTGAATATATGCACACGATATATTCTATTTGAATGCATAACTACTTTGTAGAAGCCTATTCTTGGTTTCCTATTGAAGGCTAGTTCTAGAAGAGATCAGTAGGACTTCAAGAAGCAAGGGAGGGAATCAACATCGAATGAAGGATTCAAGTTGTGAGGCTTGCCCTTATTTATTTATCTCTCTCTCTTTATAAAGGTAGTTGTTTCTTGTATGCATTGAAATATACGAGGGTAGGTTCTATCTTTTGAATTTGGTCTTGCTCTGGTTGACTTGACCCAAGGTCACGGGGGAAATATCCCTTAAACAGAATTGACGACCATACTAGGGACTCTTCTAGTTTGGGTAAATTTTAATGGTTTCTTTGGTTTTCTTATGTTTTTTACAGTTTTTCTTGTTTCTGTACTTTATTTTCAGAGATTTTATCATTCATGAACTTTTCCAAAAGTTTTTATAAGCCCCCCCTTTCTGGGTGAACTTTTATTTTTTCAGGTCTAACTAACTTATCTGTTCTTTTCCCTTCTGTAAGTTGCCGACATCCACATTTTTCACTTGTATGACCCGTGGGTATCTGCGAGTTTTAGTTAACACAGTCACGAACTTATGCACTTGAATTGAAATTTTAAGTCTTTTTTGCTCAGAGTTGGTTGTTCTAGTTGGTTTTTTAGTATTTATTGAGCCCCCTGAGTTTGTTGATGCTCTGTATTGTTGGTTACAATCTGTGAAAACTATTACTTTGTTTATAAAAGATATTTCTTTCTTTTACGCCTAGTCTTGGAACTTTAGGGTGTTTAAGGTCAATTGAAAGTTCAGTTATATATATGGCTTGATTTCTTTTCTAGCGGTTAGATATTGTTTCCTTTCTTCTGGTTTTCCTTTCTCTTTTTAGTTTTAAAAATAAAAAGAAAAATTTCCTTGTTAGTTTCATGTTCATTTCTTTTTAACGAAAAAAGAAAAAATATCTTGGTTACTAGTTTTCTTGCCTTGTTTCCTTTTCCTTTAAATTTATCAAGAAAATAAATCGTTTGCTAGTACTCAAGTTTGAATTCTTTTTGCTTGCTTTCATAGGTAGTTACTTCAGTTAAAGTTAACCTTGTTCAAAAAAAAGAAGTTCAGTGTGTTAAGTTATTTCTCTTTGTTCCACATGATTATTTACAAAGCATCCTAGAACTACAGTGCATAGTAGTTTAAATATCTTGCATACATCTAAACATATATTTCTTTCATTTGAAAAAATACAAAAGAAAAGAGTTTGTTTTTCTGAAGCGTTGATTATCACTTCTTATTTTCAGTGAAGAAACCACATTTCAATTTTTCTTTATGTTTTTAAAGTGTTGTATTTGAGTCCATCAAAACATCACATAAGTTTCATCTATACCTTTTGGGTAACGAAAAATCCCCATAAAATGAACACTTAAATAAAATTTATTAGAAACTTTCATTTTGTAGGGTGAACTGATTAGTTACAGGCTAGGGCCTTGGTTTAGGTTGGAGAGTAAATTTATCCAAGGCCATAAAACAAATGTAGGAGTTTGAGCTATGTAGAGCCTAAATCCAACTATTGTATAAGTATAGTCTGAAGCCTCCTCTAATGCAAGAGATAAACACATGGTTGCGTCAAGGATATCCGAGGAGAGACCCCTCTAGAGCTTAAGTAAGCGTACCAGGGAGATCTTATATTAAGGCCTTCATTAGTACCCATACCTCTGTGAGAGGTTGTGCTTTAAAGGATTTGGTCTTAGATACCCTACCCATACATTCGGTCTTGACTATCGGGTGTACCCCCCAGTTGTTGAATACGAGTTGGTGACCTTAGTGGCCATTCCCAGGGATATCAAAGGTGACTACAAGGGTTTTCCTTGGTACCTTGAATGGATTTCACATCACACTTTTCAGTATTGTTGGAGCGTGCCCCATGAAGCATGGGTACTTGCACCAGATAAGGTTGGTTAGTGGAGGTTAGGATAATTGTTTCTTATTCCTTCGTCATTGGTCCACGAGACCTAATCCACTTGATTTGGGATATTTGCAAGGTCTCTTCTATTTGTTGTTTCTATTTAGGATTTTTCTAGTGGTGTGCTTAAATGATCATAGAATTTATTAAGTAGGTGTGTACATGGTTTCTCAAGAGTTGACAACTCAAAGTGGTTGACCAACTTCCTCGTAGATCGAGGAGAGTTCAAGGACTTTCTCTTGAACAATAAATCAGAAACAGTTCTCACTCGCCTCCACTAAGGTGTCGTCTTGATCAATCTAGTGCTTTTGCACTGACTGGTCTAGTTTAGATCACATCTATGGAATCATCATAGATTAACGCTTCAGAACCAGAGCTTGTGACCATTGAAGATCTCAGAGTTGAATATGCTCTGGATTACAACTCTCCATTAATTGGAACTATCTCATCACCTGTGGTGCAACTTCCAACTCCTATATCATACTTTACTAATAGTATCCCTCTTCATTAGGTCGCTATAGATGACACTTCACAAGTGTCTATATTGGGAGTCCCTATAACTCCCACTTCAACAATTGTCACCCGTGGGATCTTTCCTCCTTGTTTGTCCAACATAATGACTAGTGTAGTTAATTCTGACATAGTTTTTTTTATCAACAACACTTCTCTGTTGGTCATTGGCTTCGCTCCTTCGATGAGTGTAGCCATGTCATTTCCATCGATGACAAACTCTTTTTTGTTGGGTATGCTATCAATGGGAATGCTTAATGCATGGATTGTTTCCCAATCAATGTCCCAAGTATCTAACATTGGTGTAGGGAGTTCTTCAATTATCTACCAAGAGATCCATTGGGGTGGAGGTCACATTCCTCCATCATTCCCATTCGTTGGGGGAAGGTATTTCCTATCTCTCGGTCCTAACCTCTTCAGGAGATGGAGCGCTTCTACGAGTGTTGTCAACATGCCATCCATTTCCACTTCATTCACATTATATGATGGATTCGGGAAAAATCATTTTTCCACATCCATAGTGTCATGGGGGGGAAACCCCTTCCAAGCTCATTGGAATCCCATGCAAGGGTCTTTCCCTTCACAAGAGATGTTGTTAGGGGGAAACCCATTTCTCGATCATTATAACCTCATGCAAGGGCTAGTCCCTTCAGAAGGGGGTTTGACAAGAGGAAACTCTATGTTTCCATCTAGAAATCATATGGATGGAGGTTATCCTCCATTCAACCAGAGCCAATAAGGTTTTACCCAAATCTTTGGTCCATCGAAAAAATCTTACTGGAAACCTAGTGCCAGTTACAATCCAAGACCCTCTTTTCAATTTGTTAATCAGTTAATGACGCAACCAAGGCTACCATTTCTAGAAACTATTCATTTTCCAGACTTTTCTAATTTGATGACCAATTTGTCATCACTTGAGCTAGCCTACTGTCCCAACCAAAATTTCCTCAAAAATCTTGAATTTTGAGTGGAGGAGCGGTGAATATCCGTAGGACCACATTATGATGTTTCATTTATGGTGCTTGTCGAATTGTTTAAACGATGAATCGATCTAGTTATGTTTATTCCAACATACCCTCACATGGGTCACTGTGAAATGGTATATTGAACTGGATAGGTCAAAGTATGTGACGTTTGGTAACCTTGCCATGGTTTTTCTCAACCACTTCCAACTCCTTGTCCAGTATGATGTCGGAACATATCTTTTGGAAAACTTTGAACAAAATAATGCTACTCACATTTTTTTATCATATTCGGGAATGGAGGAGACAAAAGAGCTTGATTAAATCCACAATACCACTCAAGTTTCTCTTACAGTGGTTCTTGAAGTTGGTACTCCCTTACATTTCTAAGGATGTATCCACTTCATGGGTCTTTTCAAAAGAGAAGGAAATATTTAGTCACAACAATTGGAATTCATTTACTCTCAATCCAAAATTCTCTACGAGATTATTCCTAATGCACCTCGATCAACCCTTGACTTAGAGAAACCAAAGTCAATACCACATGTCAATGGCATTGTTTGTTCCACTCTAACCAAATGCATAATTTTTCAATTCAACAAACTATGGTTGGTTTGTCCTCTAGATCGACCACCCCCACAACCCAGTCCTCGGATGTACATATTGTGCAATCGAAGACTTAGAAGGGTCTTCAACAACCCAGAGAGAAAAATACATGCAAAGGAAATAAGGGTAATATGGGTAGTGACAAAATATCTAATAAGAATGATAAGGGGGAAAAGGGTGAAAAGAAAAAGGTGAAGTTCACATGCAATATTTGTGGGGATGACCACCTCACTCATCAATTCCTGAAGATGGAAGAGGCCCAACGTTTGATAAAGTTGCAACAACAACAACAACAACCCGTTATATTACAAAATATATTCCCACAAGGGAAAGACATGCAGGTTTGCTCTTCCACTTCTAACATGAGAGGGGACACTCCAAGTGAAACTTTTCTTGATGAATTGTTCAACTTCGTTAACATGGTCAACCACACAAATGAAGAGGAGGTATATTTTATGACCAGGGCTCATGATTATAGTAATCTAGAGTCATCAATGAAAGGAAAAGAGACTTTCGATCCTCAACGACATCTTCACATAGAGAAACATGAGAAGGAAACGATGATGTTCATACCGAAAGATGTGTACAAATGAAAATCACACAACCCTAATTCTAGAGTCATGCCCAACTAGTCTATCTTGAGGACTTAGCTCAAATGATGTATGTGATGTCTTCTCTTGAGGTGATATAAAATTTCCCTATGCAACACATTGCATTTCTTTCCATGATCGGAGCGGTGGATCCTTCCATCCTACTCGTTATGAAGTTTCATGTTTTTTATGTCAAACTGCACCTTCCTTACCATGTATCCTTCTAGATCAATGTGATTTATGAGAATCATGTGATCAAGAGGACTATGGTCGATGAGGGGGATTTGACCTATTTCATGTACATGACATGTTGGAAATCCATTGACTCTCTAGAACTATCACCTTCTCCTACATTGTTAACCACGTTTGACGAATGTTCATTTAGACTACACGGTCTCATTTCCTCTTTTCCAGTATAGTTAAGTGTAATGACCATTTCTGTAGAAGTAGAAGTAGTCAACGGACTGGTCGAATATAACTTGTTATTGGGAAGGAAGTGGAGTTACGCAATGAAAACTTTTGTCTCATCGATATTTCAAATTTTATGCTTTCCCCATGAGGGAAGGATTGTGACTATTTATCAAATGGATTTTAACTGTTCTAGTTCCATGATAAATCAATGATCCACAAATATGTGGATTGAGAACTCTCAGTCGGAAAATGAGAGCATCAGTGTTAGAATGTATCCTTCTCTTATGGGTACCTTGATTTTCCATCACCAATGTCCTATATTCATGCCACCTTGGTCGACTAGCAAAATTCGAGTCCCCCGACTCCTATTACAAGAGTCATTTATTTCAAAGCATCGTATATATGAGATCCATGGGTTTTTGTTGGTTACTACTTCCCTTCTCGAGTTGTCTAAGTTATTAACCCAGGGTTCATGTCATTAGGGGTTCCAAAAAAGCCTCTAAAACTATCGGCCCTCCTGGTAAACCAAAAGGCAACACAACACCCAGAAGGTACTGCGCAGTCTCACCCGAGATATCTTTAAATGGGTGACTGTAAGACTCGGGTGTTTACAACCTATGACAAACTAGGGGATAGGGGTTTCTTGATTAAGGCCCTATACCATGAGTCGTTATTGTAATCTACTTATTCCTTGAAATCGCATATGTATATTTCACCGCTTAATTCCAACAAAGTATAAACAGATTCCTAACAATGTATTAACTCATTCATCAAACTTAACCATTAACTGCTGAAAGAAAGTAGAGACATGCATAAATTCAACACATTACACAAGTATTACTGTGGTTCACCCCCTCTTGGGCCACGTCCACAAAGAATTGTCTCTTGGCTCTTTTATTATGGTAGTTCTGCAATTTCGACGTCGTGCGCTTACAATCCTCCACAAAACTGGGTAAGATCATTGGGAGGCGAACTAGATCGCACCAGGCTCCACAACCCGTGGTCTAATCCTTAGATCTACCTTCCCTCGTATCTCCTTTGCTAAAAGGCTTACAAAATCAGTTCATACAGCTAAAAACATTACATATCGCCTATGCTCCTACATGTTTATAGTCTCCAAAACTTAACTCCAAAACCTAACCCTCGAATCTTGACTCTCAACAACAATAACAATAATAAAAATCAACAATCAACAGCAAATCAACCCTATATGATACTTTCGTATCTATATTTATACATTTTGGGCTCTTCATCCATTTACAGAATATTACCAAAACCCTAACCCTTCTTACGTTAGGTCTTTCTCCCATGAGCGTGTTGTTCTTCCTCCAATTGTCGCTTTCCTTTGTGCATGCTTTCTTGCATGTGAACATGTTGCTCCTTTGCCAGTTGTTACTTTAGTTTTCTGCATGCTTTCTTTCCCTTTATCGTTCTTCTTTCCACTTCGACCTAGTGCCAATAGGCCCCCACCACTGAAATGTGACTCATCTCGAGTCACCTAATTGCTCTATGCTTCCTCGATCTCCTTGGTGATCATCTGGAACTTTTCATGCAACTCTGCTGCTTTTGTTAGTGCATGCATGGTTCTCTCCTTGATGGTGTCAATTGTCTGAGCTGCCACTTCCTCACTCATCAGTCCTACACATTCTAGTTGAGTTTGTGATGTCTGTGTTCTGGCTTCTTCTACCTGTGCAAGTACTTCTGCTACCTGTTCCTGCAACGGTTCTAATTGAGCCTGACGCTCTTGTTTCTGTGTTTGCACAGTGATAATTTATTCTTGCATATTCTTAAACTCATGCATTCCCTTGACCCGTTCTGGAATTGGTATGGTCTTATGTCACTGCTTGAGTTCTTGGATTGTTGCATTGATCCTCTCCTTCTCCTTGTCCCAGTGTTGGACCTATGGATCCTCTTCCATCCTTGTCCAAAGTTGTGCTACTTTATCCAGCAAGTCAGCTTCCATGCTAACTTGTTTTTCTAGCTTCTGAAGTTGCATTGTTTCTTCCTGCTTCCTTTTCTCCTTCACTACTGGTGGAGTTGTCAGTCTAATTTGTCCGCAGAGAGTCTCAATCTACTTATGACACTAATCAATTGCCTGTGAAATCTGGTCAATATTTTCTGTGGTTGGGAGTTCATTTCCTTGCGCAATGGTGGGAATTTTCCCAAAAACTTCTTCCACTTTGCATTTCATCTCATTTATGCGTTCCTACTCCTGAGTTTTTGATTTATCCTGTGCACAAACTGTTTCCAACACTTCTCGCTTCTTTTTTTCTTTTTGTAGCTCAAATAAGTTTTTATGTTCTTGTGACTGCATCTCATAGTCGACGCTAACCTTTAGTTTGTATAATTCTCTTGATGGCATCTGTGTCAAGACCAATTGGATATGATCCAAATCCTTTAGTGGTGTCTGTCCCACAATTTCATCCATTCGTAGCATGCTAGGCTTTATGTAGACCGTGTAATGTGTGTGTGGGATTGAAAGAACTGGGTCGTGTTCTTCTACCTTCACCCTTTCTGTGGTCTATGTGATCTATGGCTCTATGCCTCTACTACTACTCATGATCTGGGCTTCCCCAAGTTTCTTAAGGAGTTGTCCCATTTCTATCAGCTCCTTCTGCAATTTATCTATGTGGTGCTCTGCATGATCGAAATCATCTACAAGGCAATCTTGGACCATTCTGGAAATCATCTCACCATCATCCTCCGTGATTGTATAGTCCGGTGGTGGTCATTGTGCCTTCGTTTTATTGCGCGCTCCTGCTTCCTGTACTATTGGTCTCTTAGTTCCCCCCGGTTCCTATGTGATGGGGTTCGATGCAATTTCCTATGCTCCCTCAACCGATTTCCACTGTCCATTGGTTGGCTGAGTGGTTTCTTTCCTCCCCTTCTGGGTCCCTGGCTGTTCTGAGTCGTCCTCTATCGGATTTGACTTGGTTTGGTCCGTTCTTTGTTTCTTGGGTACTGCGGATTTTGGAGGCTTTGTTTCCACCTACGCAGCTCCTCCTTCTATTGTTTGTCCTAGTACTTCTCTAGGTATAGTTGGACTCCTCCATTCATCAGGACATTCACTGATGATCATGTCGATATCACCCTCGATGATGCAGTAGTGCATCTATAGCCACTGTTTATCTGGGTCCTGCATTGGTTGTATACGCATGGCTTGTCACCTAGCCCAGAAATTGGTGATGCCCCCGTATCGTGCGACAGCCTCTGGTGTTATTCTCCATGCTCGGCTTATGACTTCTTGTATCTTCTGTAGGTAAGCTTCGAACATGATTCCATTCTTCTCTTATGCTTGGCTAGTGGTGCGAATCTCAGGACGCGATATCTTACTCCTCCTTGCTGTGGTGTGGTACAAAAGACAATGTGTTCTATTTCTCACCATCCCATGAAAGCTATGAGAATGATCAGCCTTGAGTAATGGAATTCCATACCTGCGTCCTGTGCATCTTTGCAGTCTACTTGGAACAATTTTTATAGGTATGGTGCCCAACTCATGGAGGTGCCTTCTGTGCACTGAGCTGCAACAACAATGACTCCTGTTGATACTTCGTCTTTACAATATTTTCTTAGCAGTTTGCAGTATAATATTTTTACATGCAATTGCGTCATGGAATTATTGATCCGTTTGATTATAATGCCTCTTGTTCCCCTATTGGTGCCATATTTCTTCTTCATCTCTTCTACCAATGTTTTTTCCTTGGACTTATCATCCAGAATCAGCGCGAGATCCATACCCTAGGTGGGAAGTCCTATTAACTGCATGATAAGTTCGACATTTATGGGGATGGGTTTGTCCAGCCATACATCCCCTCCATGCATAACTGCTAATAGTTGCTTGACACATGCCAATGCATATTGGCCTCTGCCAAAGTGTGGTATCTTCAACAATCCTAGAATTCATGTTATGTCTAGTCTAGTTGCCCACTGGTGTGGTTGAGTGATGGTTTCTCCGATTTGGTTCACGACTATTTTCTACATAAATACCTATGGTGAAAGCTCTGGATATTTGGTTTCATATGCTACGTCATGGTTGGAATACTTGAGCTTCCCGATGTGACCCAATAGTTGTGGTTCCGCCTGTACTCCCTCTGGTATGCGAGGTAGCACAATCTCTACAGCTGGTTTCTTTCGAGGTGAGATCGATATATGAACTCGCTCCTCCTACTGTGTTAGCTGGCTCGAAGTTCCAACAACTCCTGGTTGATTCCCTGTCATCCACTATGGCCAAGCCTAGGTAGTTCCAGTGGTCTCCTCGATTGGGTGACCTAAGTCAGGTGCTTGTGTCTCGTCTAGTTGCTCCTCTGGTCCCAGATGATGTGTCATTCCATTCACTTCCACGACTGCTTCAGTATGTTTCGGTGGTATTTCCTAGTGGGTTTCTTCTTCTTTTTTCTGAGGCTCTTGCACCGTTGTTGTTCTGTCCTATTTTAGGCTATTTTTTTTTATTTTTTATTTTTTTTTACTGCACAGTGAGTGGTCAACTGTCCTTGTACAGCTTCAGTCGGATCCCATTTATCATTCCTCTGAGTTCTATGCCTGCTATATCTATTAACTGTATAGCTCCTCCGTCCGTGACAGATTTTACCACGTATGGTCCTAGCCAATGCATTCTCAGCTTTCCTGGGTGATGCAACGATTTACTATTGTAGAGAAATACTAGATATCCTTCCTTGAATGTTTTCCTCTTGATGTGGCAGTCGTGCCAAGCTTTTTCTTATTCTTTCTGTACTTGTTGATAGAATCCTACCAAGATTCAGTCTTCCTCAATTGACAGTGATTGATTCAGTATTTCCTGTGTTGTGCCTTGTTCTGTCATGTGTGTGATAGTTGCTACACGTAGACTGGGTATTAAAAATTCTAACGACACTACTACTTCTTGACCATAGATTAGTTTGAATGGTGTGTGGTATGTAAAATTTTTGCATGTATTTTTGTACGCCCATAATACTGTTGGTACCTTGAGGTCCCAGTCATCCCTGTTGGCGTTACATATCTTTGTCAAGGCATTCTCTAGAACTTTTTTGAAGGCTTCTACCATGCCATTTTCCTGTGGATGATACAGTGTGATTTTTTTGTGATGAACTTCAAACTCTTCGAGCATCGCTCGGATGGTGTTGTTTATGAAGTGCATTCCTTGGTCGCTCATCAAAATTATTGGGCACCCAAATCTAGTAATTACCTATTCAAACAGAAAATGTGCAGTTGTCTCTGCGCTGCAATCTTTTACTGATGTGGATTTTACCCCATCTTGTTAAGTATTTCGTCGCGGTGATAATATATCTCGCCCTTGTTCTCTTGGTTGGTGGGTGAATTGGTCCCACAAAGTCTATTACCCATTTTTCGAATGCCTAAAGTGTCACTTGCGGTCATAGTGGCATCTCGTCCCTTCTGTTGTGTTTTCCTACCCTTTGATAGACATCACATTGCTGACAGTACTCTTTTGAGTCTCTGTGGATCTTTGGCCACCATAATCCTACGTGTATTACCTTCTACGCAGTAGCTTTTCCTACATAATTCCCTCCTACTATTCCCTCGTGGGCTTCTGCTAAAATTCTTGGTTGTTCGTGGTCTAGTACGTATCTTCGTAAGATGCTATCTGCACCCATCTTGTATAGATGTCCTGCTATCAATTGATAGTCGGTTGCACATACTACCAAGTTCTTCTTATGTGCAGTGGTATATTCTTGCGACGCAGTACCTGTGCTCAAGTACTGAATGATCTTTGTAAAGTAGTCTTCAACAATCTGTACTGAGAATAGTTGTGCATCTAGAAAGTTGTCTTCTAAATTAGTTGGTTCCTCTCCATTTGTGACCCTCGATAGCTCGTCAGGCCCTACATTCAGTTTTCCTGGTTTAATTATTACCTCAAAGTCAAATTCTTGAAATAGCAATAACCATCCACAGATTCTCCCCCCCAACATTGGCTTGTTGACTAGGTATTTCAGGGCTGAGTGATCTATAAACATCTTAAAGTGTTTTACCAATAGGTAATGTCTGTATTTCTGTAGTGCATAAACCATATCTAGGCCTTCGCTTCCTGTCGTGTTATAATTTTGTTCTAAGTCTGATAGTTTTCTTCTTGCGAACGATATCGAGTGATCCAAGTCTCCTACTCCTGGTTGTGATAAGATATATCCGAGTGCTATTGTTGATGCATCAACATGAACATGGAATATCTTTTCCCAATATTGAAATACTAATATAGGTGCAGTAACCATTTTTTCCTTCAAGGTATCCAGACCATGTTGACATTCATCATGCCATTAGTACTTTGTATCTTTTCTTAACAATTTTTCCATTGGTGTTGTGATCTGTGCATAGCCTTTGATAAATTTCCTATAGTATCATGTGTGTCCTAACATTTCTCTTAGTTGGCAGACTGTTTTTGGTGCTGGTAGGTTAACAATGACTGCGATTTTGGCCGAATCTACTAGCAAACCCTGTTTTAATACTATGTGTCCCAATAGTATCCCGAATGGTGTTCCAAATATGCATTTCTTGATATTCAGTGATATCTGGCACTATCTGCATCGTTCTAACATTAGTCGTAAAACTTCCACATGGTTTTTCAACAGGCTATAAACCATCCAATCATCTAGGTATACCTCGATAAATTGGTGGATGAATTCCTTAAATGCTGTGATGACTACTCTGGAGAATATCACAGGTGAATTCTTCAGTCCGAACGGCATGACTATATACTGATAAGATCCCCATTATGTTGTGAATGTGGTCTTGTGTCTATCCTCCTATGCTATCTTAATCTGATGATATCCTGAGAATCCATCGGTGAATGAGTAAGCTTTGTGGCCTCCTATGTTCTCGAGTACTTTGTCTGTGAACGGTGTGGGGAATGGGTTGTGCAGGCATGCATCGTTCAACTTCCTCAATTCAATGCATATCCAGATCCCTCTTCCCCGTTTCTTGTCCTATACTACCATCAGGCTTATCCATTCTGATTCTTCGACTAGTTTGATGATGCCGACCTCGAGCATCATGTTGATATCATCTTTAACTTTCTGTTTATAGATGGGGTTCATTCTATATGGTCTTTGTTTAATGGGTCTCGCATCAGATATGAGTGGTATCTTCATTTCTCCCAATTCTCTGGATATTCCTTTCATCTCTTTAAAGGTTTTGGGAAAAAGGTCGTTGTATTTGCGCAACAATTTTGTGATTCTTTCTAGTGTCTGTTCGTTCCAGTAATCTCCAATACTGGCCATTTTGGGCTACTCGATGGTCCCTATGTTAACCTTCTTTATCTTGATTGGTGCAGAGATGACCTCTGACTCTAAGGGTGGTCCTTCCACATCTCTCTCACCTTTGACTTCTTCAATCTAAATATCATGCAGATCATCCTCATCTGGTGCTTCCTCCTGTACATGGTAGCATGACAGTAGTTCCTTGACTGTCTTCTTATTCTGCCATTGTACCTCTATGATAGCTTCCACTTCCAGTTCTTCAATGAATATGACATTTCTGATCCGTTTCAGGGCTGCATCTATGTTGGGGTTCTCATGCTCGAATGAGAAAGTGACTGTAAATTTCTGTTGGAGTGTTGCCCATGTCTTGGTTCCTTTATGCATTTCATGGTCCGTATACCAATTAGCTGGTATGCCCTCTAAAGTATGAATGAAGTGGTGAGACCATTCCTCCAGTGGAGTCATTTTCCATGACGTTTTACATGCCTCCAAGTGTTCTGCTGGTGTGCCTAGTCCATCATATTTCTTTCATTTGTTACATATATGTTCTGCGTTGAACCTTATGCGCAGTAATTGTTTGCATTGGTACCAATATGTGATAGTATCTTTGTGCGTACCCCACCACCTTGTGGGTGTATCCTTTAGTGCTAAATCCAGTGCTAGCAATCTCTGGTTTTCTAATACTTCATCTTCATATTGTGTCAAGAAAGTTTCCAAATCATTTAGCCCATGAAAACTGGGTGATTCTCTGATTTTTGTGCCAATCCACCTTACTGCGCAGTCTATTCTGGCACACCTTATCGTGGATACTTCATGTAGTATTTGTTGTCATTTTTCTAACCCAGTTTCTGAGTCTGTTGTGCATGAATTAATGCTCCACCAACTGAGTACCTCATCTGTAGTTGGGTTTATATAGTCTGCATCGTGTGCGGTCGTTCTGTGCAACTGGCTGATCTCTTCTAAATCCATACAGGTGGGATCTATGAACCTCTCACCTTCTGATGGGTTGAGTGGGGCTATGGCCCTATAGTCCCCCGAATCAAGTGTCATTTTTCTGGTTTTTAAATTAATTATGGCCTGGTTGTCAAACATCCAATCCAGACCAAGTAGCATCGGGTAAGGTGTTGTGTCATCTACTATTTTGATGACTTCAAAGTCTTCCTTAGTGCGCACACCATCCAGATCTATCGTCAATCCTTTCAGTCTACCTATTGGTAGGACTCTATGTTGATTTGCTAGCTTTAATTGAACAATTGAGTATCCCAGTGTAGGTTCTCCCATGCATTTCCATGTAGATTTTGGTAGTACATTCACTTCGGATCCTAGATCTAGTATAATATCTCCCATATTGAAATCCCCAATGTTAGAATTTAGTCTAAATTCCCTACTTGTTCTTCTTCTTGTGTGTAGGTGGTTGGCAGTTTTCAATTCTGGCTTCTGTTCTATCTCACTACTACATTTTTCTAGGATGGTTTGCAATATTTTGACAGATGAAGGATCACTTAACATTTTTATGCATGATTGCAAAAAGTCTTTAATATTACTTACTTTCTCCTTGGGTTGTATTCTGTTGGTATTGTCGAATTATGGCAGCATTTCATATTTCAGAGCTTCCTTTCTCTGTTGTGTAGTGGGCGCTATGTCCTCCTTCTGGAATTCTTGTCGGGCTTCTATAAATATCTTCTTCTCCTTATGCGCATCAAACTGCTTCTTGGGGTTAGTGTTCTTCTTTACCCATTGGTTCTGTGTTGGTTCCTGTTGAACTGCGTCATTTCCTGTTTTCGTTCCTCCTCGAGTGACTATGTTGATGTTCCGTCTGTCATCCCTTGCTTTGGCTGAAATCCATTGAACATTTTGGTTATTTTGATTCCTTTTTTCCTGTATCTTTATAAGTAATGTCGGACATTCCTCTATATCGTGGTCCGATGTGTAATAATACATACAGGTCATTGGTGGTAGTGGGCACTCTCGTGCATAATGTCTTGGTTGTTGGCAATTGTGTGATTGGTCCTCTGCCGCGTTCGAAACCTCCTCTGGCTCATCCTGCTCCTCTATAAGTTGCGCGATCACCTTATGGCACGTTATACTGTGGTCCCTGATTATACTGTGTGGTATTGTACTGGGGATGTGTCGGGTTGTACTACGGATGCATGTTATTGTAAGGTTGTGGCACAATATTATACTACTGCTACACAGTGTTGTATGGGGTTGGGGTTGGATTGAACTGTGGTGTTGCTTGCCCAGTCATCATTTCTGCCTATACCATGTATGCGCCTAATGTTCTTTCCCACATTAGCTCCATAGTTCTGCAATCTTTGTCGTCATGGCCAACTGACTTGCAAAAGGTGCAATATGATTTCTTCGGGACTGTTTGGTATTTTTGCATCATCGTGCAATGGTAAGGGTCGTGACCCAGTTGCTTGCATATTTCGCACCATAATCCTCCCTATGGTAGTAGGTTTGGCATCCCCGTTGCCACATATTGTGAGAATGTTGGGCATTCATTCTCATGGTCTCCTTCCGTCCTTCAGGTGGTGCACCAAACAACTTCTCATTTGTCCTTGTTCTTGTTCTGGTTCAGTTGAAATGTTAATTTCTTTAGATCCTCCTTCAGTTCTTTGATGACCAGGTTCATTTGCTGGTACCGATTCTCTTCCAATTGCAAGGTTGCTTGCATAGCCTTTGCCTGCATCTAAAACTTTTGTTGTCGTAATGGATATTTTAAGTGTTGGAATACTAAGTTTAAAAACAAGTGTCAATGCTACATATCGGTCATAAGGTATTTTAACTTTCCTTTTAATCGCTTGAATCTTTGATCAATCTCCCATACCGATTTGCCTGGTTTTTGTCTTATTTCAATCATCTCGTTCATGTACTGATCCTCTGAGCTCGGCTTCTGGAACTCATTTATCAATAGTTTCTTAATGTCGTCCAGTGTCCTTGTCATCCTAGGAACACTGTTCGTGTCTAGACTCATGTACCAGTCTAGTGCGTGGTCTCTTAGTGTGATTGCTAGCTGTACGAGTTTGGTGTCTTCATCAGTGATCTTCTTTTCTTCCCAGATCTTCGTGCAAATGAACAAATGCTTCTCAGGTTCTTCTGCTACTTCTCCTCGAAAATATGGTAATTTGATAGTAGGATCATGTCCTGCCATTCCAAATATTGAGCTACTCCCTCCTCTGTGCGGTGTAGATACTTGACTAGGGTTGCCTGAATTGGCTCCTCCAGTTGTTTCTCCTTGTGTAGATGTATTCCCTGTTGTCGAAATTCCTCCAAACTTTGGTTGTCTAAATGGTGGTGTTCTCTTTGGTGTGTTGGTTGCACATGGGTTTATGGGTTCCACATTGACAATAACATGAAAGGGATGGTTGCCTTCTCCTCCTATTCTTGGGCCTCTTTTTTTCCTCTCATATGTGGCGCATAGGATTTCCTCAATCTACTCCACAGCCTGGAGATCCTGTACCTCTTCCTCATCGATGTCCAAGCCCTCCCTCTCGGCTATGGCTCTCTTCTTGGTATTCACCTTATATTGGTAGGGTGCTTCGCTACGCGTCATTCCTGATGACGCAAAGATCCACTTAAGTTGGTTGTCATTCATCAAGATCGATTCCAAGGGTTCCTTCTCCTTATTCTCTTTATCCTTCCCTCTTTCCATTCCTCCTGTCTCTGTCAAAGCTTCCCCCCTTCCCCCATGCGTGCGAGGAAGTATAGTTGTCTGATTCCATTGTCATTACACATTTGTTATACAGCAGTATCTTAATAGAAGTATATAGTGATCGAATGTACCTTCCTCTGGGTCCTCGTAGGAACTCTTGCTCGGTTGTGTTGTATGACTTTGTTGTGTCTACCGCAAATTCTGTGATAAAGCCTTCCACAATACTGTCAAGCCAAAAATCGACTGCACGGGTGAATTTCTTGTTCACCTGCTACAACTGTTGGATTTGTACTAGAGTCCAATCTATCTATCGAATCTGGTTCGTCGCATGGTTATCCTTTAAACTTAATATCCACTCCTGTAGTAGATGTGGAAAATCACAGAAAAAGATTTCATGTAAATCTGTAAATACGTATTTATCCAGGTATCTACACGGTGTGATTCTAGGGTTTCTATTGTCTTTCTGTGCAAACTCTAGCTCTTTGGTTCTCAACCAGCCCTCGATTTCTTCTCTCGTGGCATTCCAAGGTCTCAAAATTCCCTTCTAACATCTCATTTCTCTTTTGTTTCGCTTCGTCAGTTCTTGTTCATTTTATCTCATCTACTCAGTCCTCTCTTGTTCCTATTAACATGGAAACAAAACCATTTGTTGGTTATTACTTCCCTTCTTGGGTTGTCTGATTTATTAACCCAGGGTTCATGTCATTATTCACTAAAACTATTGGCCCTCCTGGTAAACCAGAAGGCAACACAATACCCAGAAGGTACTGCACAGTCTCACCCGAGATAGCTTTAAATGGGTGATTGTAAGACTCAGGTGTTTACATCCTAGGACAGAGTAGGGGATAGGGTTTTCTTGATTAAGGCCCTATACCATGAGCCATTACTGTAATCTACTTATTCCTTGAAATCGCATATGTATATTTCATCACTTAATTCTAGCAAATGATAAACAGATTCCTAACAATGTATTATCTCATTCATCAAACTTAACCATTAACTGTTGAAAGAAACTAGATACATGCATACATTCAACACATTACGCAAGTATTATCGTGGTTCACCCCCTCCTGGGCTACATCCACAAAGAATTGGCTCTTGGCTCTTTTATTATGGTAGTTCTTCAATTCTGGTGCCGTGCACTTACAATCCTCCACAAAACTGGGTAAGATCTCTGGGAGGAGAACTAGATTGCACTAGGCTCCACAACCTGCAGTCTAATCCTCAGATCTACCCTCCCTCATATATCCTTTGCTCAACGGATTACAAAATCGGTTCATACAGCTAAAAACATTACATATCACCTACGCTCCCACATGGTTATAGTCTCCAAAACCTAACCCTTGAATCTCGACTCTCAACAACAATAACAATAACAAAAACCAACAATCAACAACAAATCAACCCTATATGATACTTTTGTATCTATATTTATACATTTCGGGCTCTTCATCCATTTATAGAATATTACCAAAACCCTAACCCTTCTTACGTTAGGTCTTTCTCCCATGCGCATGTTGTTCTTCCTCCAGCTATCGCTTTCCTTTGTGCACACTTTCTTGCATGCGCGCATGTTGTTCCTTTTCCAGTTGTTACTTCAGTTTTCTGCACTCTTTCTTTCCCACGATCGTTCTTCTTTCCACTTTGGCCTGGTGACAACAGTGTTACCCTCGTTGTTTGATTCGGTTGAGGGCCACATAGATGTCGGGATGGCTATGCCACTATCTGCAGTGAAAGTCTCTTATCAATCTATACAACAAGATCCTACAGACTCATATCAATCACCTTTGATGATGGAGGACGATCTTTTTCCAGAGCCTATTTGGGATAAAAATTCTTCAAATTCCTAGGATTCTCTAGATACTGTATTGTCCTCAAATGAAGCTCTTATTGAGGAAATGACTGGAGCTGAGAGGCTATGGGAGGATATGCACCATAGATCGTATTTACTCCCCCAGATTATTCATGTGGAAAATAGAGAATTCAAGTAAACTGTAAGTAGGAGTGTTAATCAGACAGTAAATCCTTTGGCTAGGCATGGTATCTACATCGAAGGAAATACGGTAAATATATTAGAAACCATTCCCATTAACATTTATAGGACCCCTAATGTTGTAGAAAATGTCTTTATTGGGGCATAATGCTCTCAAGAAGAAATTCATGAGTACATGAAACTTTTTAAGGATTTTAGAGATGTTTTTGCTTGGTCATATGAGGAAATTCCTAACATAGATCCTTGAATCATTCTACATGATATTCAAACCTACAAGAACACGAAACTGGTTCGACAAAAGTTGTGACCAGTGAATCCAAGGAAAGCAACAACAATTAAAGATGAGGTGGAGATGATACTTAAATATGGATTTTTTACCTAGTTCCTTTGATGGAATTGGTGTCCAATCTGGTTCTGGTTGATAAGAAATAGGGCACAATTCGAGTGTGTATGGATTTATGGAACTTGAATAAATCTTGTCCAAAAGATAACGTCCCTACATCATTCACCGATCAGATGCTCAATGAATGCGTAGGGAACAAGAGTTTTTTGTTCATGGATGGTTTTTCAGGGTATAACCAGATTGAAATACGACTGGAAGACCAACATAAGACAACTTTCATTTGTCCTTGGGGAACCGTCTCTTACAAGAAGATGCCCTTTGGCCTTAAAAATGTTGGAGCCACTTTTCAGTGTGCCATGATGTTTGCTTTCCACGACTTGAAGCATATAGTGGAGGCTTCTTTGGATGATATCATAGCTCACTCTCACAAGATAGCTCAACATCAGTTATCCCTCCTCCTAGTCTTCGAGAGATGTCATTACTATGGAATCCAGTTAAATCCACATAATTTTTTTTTATGTGCAACTTGAGGACGTCTTTTGGGTTTTATAGTTTCAACTAAAGGGATCATGTTTGACCCTTTGAAAGTGGAGGGAATCACTCAGTTGCCTCCCCTATGCACAATTCGTCAACTTAAAAGTGTACAAGGAAAGGAGAATTTCCTTCGATGCTTTGTACCTAACTATGCCAATATTACGAAAGGATTTATGCATATTTTGAAAAAGGGGGTTCCATTTCATTGCAATGAGGCAACACAATGTTCATTTGATGCATTAAAGAAAGAATTGGTTTTGACTCCATTATTTAATCCCCTAGATTATAGCTGAGATTTCCTATTATATTTGGAAACAACCAAATCGTCGATTGGCATGGTCTTATTTTAGGAGGATGATGAGCTCCAAGAGCATGTCATCTACTACTTAAGTCACTCTTTATTCAACCCTGAAATGAAGTACTCTCATGTTAAGAAACTGGACTTAGTGACATTTCATGTTGTTCAGTGGCTTCAACATTATATTATGTTGTGTAATATAATCATCATCGCCGACGTTAATCCTTTTTAGCATGTTTTGACTCAATGAGTAACTGGGGGGAAGTATAACAAGTGGGTTGTTATGCTTCAAGAGTTTGATTTGGATTTTACTTTTGTGAGATCCAAGAAGCCTTTAGTCTTCTCCTAATAGATTTCAGAGTTCATAGTAGAGAATGAGGAGAGTGAAGTAATTGACTCTTTCCAGGATGAGCAGATCTTCCTCATCTCTTCGTATGATCCTTGGTAGGGAGATATTATTGTCCACATGTGATATTTTCTCCATAACATTGTTGTTATGTGTAAATTTATGAGCTAAATTGTTGTGTTTTATCTCTGTGTATGTGAATGGTTTGTATGCTTTTGTATATGGGGTTAATTAGTTGCATTCATGTTAGTTTAGCATGTTGTAGCTTCTTTTAAATCAATGGTATCAACAAATGGTTAAATTTGTGTGTATTTATGTAGTTGTTAAGCTACATGATTAGTTAGCCAAAAAACAAAATATGTGTATTCTACATGGTAATGTTCCTCAGTAGAGTTGGGGGACATTACCCCAACATTTTATATTATATTGTGTGCACAATTATCTCTCGAGCAGGTCACCCAATAATATTTTATTCAAAAAAATTAGTAATATTGTTAATGATAAGTACTCAACTTATGAAAAGGGACGGTATGCCATTGTACATGAACTTAAAAAATGGAGACATTACTTTTAGGGAAAAGAAATGGTCATTCATACAAACCAAAAACCTTTATAGTGCACTCCTTCACGGTCTAAGTTACAAACTACATGACAACTCAAGTGAATTAAGTACCTAACAAAATTTTAGTTGCTAATTAAGCATTGGAAAGGCGAAGCCAACACACCAATTGATTTTCTTGTCCAACCACCAATAATTTCCCTTCTTACAATGTTAAGTATGCATGGATATGAAACCAATACCTTTCCTCAATTATATGAAGATAAAACTAATTTCTCCTTGATTATCAACAACTC
>JZKD02S0862188.1:463848-474539 GCA_000966675.3 Picea glauca
CATTTTAATTCGGATGCTACCAATTCCCACAACTTTAGATGAAATATTATTACCCATGTAAACAACTCCATCATCTATAGACTGGTAAGTAATAAACCAATGTCTATGAAGACACGTGTGGTTTGAAGCACCAGAATCTAATAGCCAATGTTGATCATGACTTGAACCAGTATTAATTGATAAAACTTCATCAACTATACCTGAACCTATTGCTGAACTTGTTTTGGTTGCATTTGCTTCCTTCGTCTCTTTTGGAGGGTCTTCTTTGGAGGTTTGTTGTCGCTTCCAACAGTCCTTCTTCAGGTGTCTGGATTTTCCACAAAACCAACACTTGAGCTTGCTCTTTCTGCCTTTCGACTTTGACCAAGAGAAATCCCTCTGACCCTGTCCTCTTTCTTTTGGTCTGCCTCTGACTACCAATGCCTCAGATGTAGAGGTTTCTAGATTTGATTTCTTCCTTGTTTCCTCAGATAGTAAATCTCCAATAGTATCATCAAACTCAATAGTTTTTGTTGAACTGAAGCTAATAGAGGTAACGAAATGATCCCATGACGCAGGCAAAGAACACAATAATGTAATTTCCTTATCTTCGGATTCAAATTTCACTCCCATGCTATTCAACTGGACTAGAAGAGTATTGAAAGTATTTAGATGATCAACAATTTTTGTACCTTCCTTCATGCACAAACTGTACAATTGTCTTTTCAGAAAGATCATGTTTGTCAAGGATTTCGTCATGTACAAGCTTTCCATCTTTGACCACAAATCGGCTGTTGTCTTCTCTGTAACAATGTTAAATAGTACATTGTTGGCCAAACACAGGCGTATGGTACTCAGTGCTCTCTCATCCATCTCATCCTAGTCTTCGTCTGTTATGGACGCGGGCTGCTTTGCTTTTCCCAAAAGCGCCTTCACCACGCCTTGTTGCATGAGCAGATCATGCATCTTAACCTTCCAGATCTCGAAATTGTTCTTGCCATTAAACTTTTCAATTTCAAACTTAGCACTCTGCATCTTTTTCATTAGAGGAAACAAAAAAGAAACAAACACCACTGTTGTGAAGAAATAATCTTGTGTAATTTTTTTTTGTTTTTTTAAATTACATATATTCACCTTTTATTAAATTTTTTTTTTAATAAAAAGTCACTCCACCTTATTCCTCCACTCTTCAACATTCTCCACCTTTACATATTTTAATTTAATTCTCAAATATAATAACCTTTAATATTTTCCAAAAAGAAAAAGTATAAAACCTTTAATATTTTGGAAAATGTAAAAAATGAAAAAACCTTCATACGAATCCTTTTTCATACAAAAAATGTAAAATGAAAAAATTGTTAATTGAAAACTTCATACGAATCCTTTCAGTGCTCCTTGGAGTATGTAGTCGTGCGCTGAACCAAAAACTTTGTCAGCGCTCCTTGGCAGGGTACAGGGGTGCACTCAACCAAAGTAATCAGCGCTCCATGGAGTATGTAGTCGCGCGTTGAACCAAAAACTTTGCCAGGGCTCCTTGGCAGGGTACAGGGGTGCGCTCAACTAAAATACCGAGAGGTGGGGAAGTCTACTAATGGGCTGGCGCTCCCTTTGGTCGGTAAGGTGAGCGCTCGCTCCCTTTCGGTGCTCCCTCTCAAAAAACCGCGAATTTCATTAATCGACGCGCCCCTAGAATTGGTGTCCAGCGCCGATGCTCCCTCTCAATGATAGCCAAGTGCCAATGCCAAAAAAACAAGAAATTCAACAGCGATTTCAATGCGGCCTCTTCCCAGCTTCTTCCAGTCTGCGTCCTCCTCAACTCTGATACCACTTTTTGTAATTTGTAAATGCGGAAACACAAATTACCATAAGACAATCAATACAAATGCAGACAAAGAACACAACAATTTACGTGGTTCACCCAAATGTTGGGCTACGTCCACCAAGCATAGGTATCGGTTATCTTATTATTTAGCTAATGAAGATTATAGTCAGGTCTCACTCCTCTCTGACACACTCAGCCTCTATGGGCATACAAATTTATAGCAATATACATATTAAATGTAATCTCATCCATATTCTAACTTAGGCACATTGGTTACAACCAACCCCGGTTTATAGGATCTGAAATCCTATTCATGGATGAATTGTTGTCACCGTTTCCAACAATCTCACATATAAATACCAAATATTATTAACATATCAAAGGATGAAGAATGATGAAGATGTTGAACAAGGAGAAAAGTAAGATTATGAGAAGAATGTGTATATAAATATGGAGGAATCTCGTTAATTCTTTGGATTTAATTACACACTTTTTGAGCTCGAGCGACGACCCCCTAGTTCAGGGTATTCAGTTCTCATTGGAAAGGGCGAGATCATGGGTCTAGGATTCAACTCCTTTCTATCCCCTCGTAATATCCACTATCTTTATCAAACCATAGGAGTGGATCGGTTGGGGGTGATGTTATCCCCGTGGAAGTCGAGTGGAGAGTTGGGACTCACTGGTGCTCAGACAATTGAATGGGAATTTTATTACAGGGCTCTGTACTATGTAGCTATGCAGGTATTCAGCTGATTGATAGACCAAATATTCTTAGATGCACTGGGGGTGATGGTTGCAAAGAATGTCTACAATGCTTTGGCCTCTAAACTTTGGTCTCCAAAAATTTGTGGTTGGCGTGAGAACCTTTGGGATTGGGATTTTGCTCCAAAACTAACATTTCTTACGTGGTTAATTCTGGAAAACATAATTTTAACTTGGGACAATTTAAAATGTAGAGGTTGGTCTAGTCCAAGCATTTGCTCTCTTTGTTTCAAAAAGCTCGAGATTATCTTGCATTTGATGGTTCAATGTTGCTTCACGCAACAGGTTTGGAATTTGATTTTAAATGCCTTAAACCTTAAGACATATTGGATGGGTCTCTTTGTGTCTTCTTGTTTCGAAGGCTGGTAGGTATGGCTAGAATGTAACAAAATCGCTTTTGAGAGTGTTTGTTCTTTTGTTCACTTGGTCTTCCATAGGACTCTTGGTTGGTTGGGCAGATCCAAGACTTTAAAGCAAGCGGCGGTTCCAAGGCAATTACCCCCGATATTAAAGGAAGACATTCTTGCAGGTTGGTTTGACGAAGTAGCGTTACAGGGTCAACAAAGTGGAGTTGATGAGGTCATCAGGATAAACGAGCATATTGTTTTTCAATGGACCTTCAACTATGGGCCAGGTACTAACACCAGGGTTGAGCTATTGGGTGTTTGGGCCTTACTATCTCTTGCATCCCAACTTCATATCCTGGATCTCCATGTATTTGGGGACTCCAAGATTATCATCGACTGGCTAAATCAAAAAGGTAATCTACAGGTAATCACTTTGAGTGTTGGAAGGACAAGATCAAAGAATCTGCCAATCTTTCAAGTTTTTATGTTTTACTCACATTTTTAGAGATTACAATAAGTAAGAAGATGTCTTATCCAAGAGGGATTTACAGAACCATGAAGGAAAAATCTACTACACCCAATTGGAAGAGGGCATGAGGGCCCTACCCTATTCATCAATATTTTTTGATGTTTTTCCTCGGGTCAGATGTTTGAGAGGTTTTTTTTATGATTCTTCCTAGTCTGGGTTGGGGGAAAGACATCAAACTTTTTGCAGTTGTGGTTTATGATCCTTGAGTTGCTTGGGGGAGTTTTTGAGTTTGTTTCTAGACTCAGTTTTAGTTTTTTTTGTAAATTTCCTTTTGACTTGACTTTGTATGATTTTTGGAAAATATTATATCAATATATAAGAGAAATTTTATCTTGGAAAAAAAAAAAACATTACCAATATACTATAGCATAATTAGGATAATGATGTTAAACAAGGAGCAAAGCAAGATTATGGAGAAAAATGTGTTTTCTAGTGACTTAATGAGAAAAAGAGAGGAGGTGGATTGGATGTGAAATATGTAAAAGTTTAATTATGGTTTTGTTTTTGTGGTGAGTTATATAATATGGTAATTAGATGATGTTGACCTTAAAAAGATAGGTAGGTGCTAGTGCTTTAATGACAAAAAGAGAGGAGGTGGATTGGATATGAAATATGTAAAAGTTTAATGATGGTTTTGTTTTTGTGGAGAGTTATATAATATGATAATTAGATGATGTTGACCTAAAAAAGATTGGTAGGTGCTAGTGATTTAATGAGAAAAAGAGAGGAGGTGGATTGGATGTGAAATATGTAGAAGTTTAATGATGGTTTTGTTTTTGTGGCGAGTTATATAATATAGTAATTAGATGATGTTGACCTAAAAAAGATAGTCAGGTGATAATGTAGAAAGTTTTTCTTTTATTTTAATTGTTGGTAATATTATTGTAATCCAAATAAAAATATATATAATTGGGAGGCATTTATGACATTATTTATGATATTATTTGTAAAAAGTATTTTGTTTATTTTTTTAAAGTTTGATAAGGTTTTGGTAAGTTATAATTTCCTTTTTGATTGAAATCATTAAGAGTTTAGAAGTAAAAGGTATTATTCCAAATTTACATAGTTTGAAAACTCTACTCTTGGAACAATGTTGCAATTTTAATTGGAATCATTATAAAATTGGAAGTAAAATTTGTTAAGCCTTAGTTAACAATATGAGAGATCTACCTTTTTAATTTTTTTGTTTGTTTAAAGTGAAAAATATCTAGCAAGGACAAAGTGGCACATCTCTAATTTTTATATCTTATAAAAATTCTCATTAAACAATATAACCACAAAATTCAAAAAGATACCTCAAGATAAAACAATATTATAATTTTTAAAGAATATGTTTGATAATATTAACTCAAAGCTTAAATATCATATAATAAATACTGTTCATTAAAACCAAATTAAAGTATTATTTAATCTCTCACACATACACATGTTATATCATATTAAATGAATCCATAAATCATGAAAACAATAAAAATTAAATTACACTAATTGGTTTCTGGGTTAAGATATATAAGATAACTTTTCATTTAAAGAAGAATATCCCATTATAAGCTATAGATATCTCATTTACCATAGTTTAACCATTTAAAAAAAGTAATCTTGTAAGACTTCATTGTAATACTCGTGATAACTAGAATCGTCTCCTAAACAAAGCTAAGAATCCATATTCATTGAACATTGGCTATCCCATGAATTGGTTAATATAGGTGGTCTACTTGTAGTAGTAGTCACTGTGGCAAAGTTTCTACACATTATCTATGCATTTTATATTCCGTAGCAAAGTTGTGAAATATATGGTTTACATTAACTCATAGGAATTTTAAATAAGATTATTCAATTATGAATAACAATAAAAGAAATATCGACATCTATCTAGATTTTTTATCCACTATGCAATGTGCCTTTAATGCTTACCTCTTGTGACAACTCTAACTAAAATATTTCCTTCCCAAAGAGCTTCACCAATTTCAGTCTAGTTCTTCAATCAAAATTAATACTTTGCACTATTCTCGAACTAGTCATTGAATATTTGCATACCCCATCACATTTATTATTCATGCAATATGCAAGGGATATTGTTTTCATTTTTTTGGTTTTACGTTAGAATGTATCCAAAACATAAAAAACAAACTTTGAATTTAGTAAATTTGAATTTTATGTTTATTTAATTGTCATTTTTAAATATAATTATTTTAATTGGTTTATATTTATTTGATTGATTTAATTGTGATCAATGAGAAGAATCAATATCATCAGTTGTGCATGAAGGGAAACCTATAGGAATATAGCCATCCCAATTTCATCCCCAATCCCACAACAAGTTAGGACTCTCAAAACATAGACTTCTAAACAAGAAATTGTTGTGGATGAATTGAAGAAGAAACACAATTCAAAGCTAATGTATGCACATAGATTACACACAAAAAACTTGTCTATTTCATTCAACTCAAGATAAATTTATACAAATACATCTTTGATCAAAGAAAACCACAACATCTTATCTGGATCTGAAATTCATAACCACAATCTAATTTAGGAGAATATCTTGTTGGAGATCTCTTAAACCGAACTAAGACTTAACAAATTCCATAATGCTAGAAGATGCATATCTATGTAGATAAAACTTCATGAAACCAATATAAACATAACAAACCGATCTAGCATTTTTTATAACATCACTTGCCACTTTATATGAATTGATGCCTTTTTGGCCTGTTTTAAATACCCTTTCCCTACTTGCAAACCACAATTCCCCTTTGTTCCCCCTCATAAATTATTAAAAAAACCCATTTTCCAAGATATATGCACCCCAACGGTTATGCAAAATGTGTATGTATGCTAGTTGTTATTTATCAACACACCTATGCAACTTTTTGGCACAAAAATATATAAATTGCTAAAATTTAGGAAGGCCTTACGGGTTCCTCCAATTCCTAACCCATATTTCCCGTAAATAACAACTAAATAACTACTCCAACTAATTCCAAGGAGTATATATTGATTCCAAGGGGTATAGGAGGATAAGCATCCCATATAACACCATTATGCTGGAAAATTGCCAAGTCTGGAAGCCCATATTCCCAAGTCTTTGAGATTTCCTCTCCATATATTGAAACCCATGTTTGCAGCCATCCTTGCCATTCTATATTGTTAGTGAGAGGATCCTTCACTCTCCTGGACTTGTTTTGAGTGAGGAAAGTTAGGAGGATTGAGTTAGTCTTCTAGAGGCCCAGGCGAAAGAATCTAGAAAATGGTTCCAGAGCAGCGCTGACAATAACTTCATGTGAATTCTAAAGATGTGACTTGTTCTTTATATCTATAATAGACCTCTCTTTCACATCCCTATTTTTAGCACATAGAATTGTAGTCCAATAGTCTCCTTGAAGTGCACCATTGATTTTGAATTTGGCATTGCGAACTGGTTGAAGAGGAGCGTTGGGGGTTGGTCATCTTGCAAACATCTTTGTTCACATTCACATACATTAGAATCAAGCCCAAGGTTACTAGGTACTCCATGAGGTTCTTCATATCATTTTAAAGGTTGAGAGAAGGGTTTTTGATGTTTTGTCATAGGCCCTACGAACTCATTTCCTATAGAAGGTGCTTCTAAATATTTGATCATAACTATAAAATGGTGATGTGGGTTTCTCTGAAATTTGTTGTGGAGGATAATGATATCCTTGTTGACTTGCTGACCAAATTTCAGCCTGACCCAGTTTGGAATTTGAGAGATATAGTTAAAACACCAGTGCGCTGCAAACTCTATGTTTTGCATAGTTGTTGGATATTCTCCTTGTTTGTAGGTTGTCACTTGTCAAGGAGGGTTCAAACGACTTCTGAGAGATCAGTTAGATGATAAGGGACACCTACACCTAAGTTTTAGCTCCATTAAATATCTCAAGTAGTGAGTTGGAAACAATTTATTAATGACTTCCAACAACTTCCTGAAAATTAGTAGTTTGTTGGATTCTTGTCTCTTTGACTGTTGCCACCTATCTCCAAGGCCTAGAATCATATGCAAGAGGAGGAATTCAAATTTTAAAGCTGTCATTGACAACCTAGGATATAAGAGAGGCTTTGGAAATCATCGGGTAGGTTCAGTTTTTAAAAGACACGATAGGGATTTAGAAGCAAAATGATTGTGGAAATCAATTTGTAAGTCGCAGGGGCATGTGGTTGTAAGCTAGTATGTTATTGAATATTCATATGAGTTGTTTTATCAGATTTTCTTCTCTTTTTTTCTTTCCTATTCTTCTTCTTGTTTGAATGTATTGTCTTTGATTTATGGATTCCTGAAGCAACATAAGATCTACTGTAAACTTGACCATTTATCATTCTTACTATTCAAGCACATCTAAATTCTCTTTGCAGAAAGGATATTTCCTTAACAAATGCTCATCTTTATGTGAATTATTTTATTCTTCTCTTCATTAATAACAAATCCTTTGTCTAATAGGCAACTTAAATGCCTTCAATGAGAAGAATGTTCATGACTCGATTGCCTAATGGTCTATCTCTAATCTCTAGTGATATATGTTGTCTTTTCCCTTCTTTCAAGTCCTGTTGATCCCTGGTTTTAAACCTAAGTTAAATCAAATTGTATGTTACCAAGCTTACTCTTATAAGAGTCTAGGGGTGACTCTTAGAGAGTTAACACCTATCATTTTTTAATGGTTCGTTTTTGCAAACTTTATATGCATTCGATGGTGTGGAAACTAACATACTAATCATGCTTGATGTTTTACGTTATTATTTAGTTATGATAACTACCTTTTGTGCAACCTAGTTATTTTTTGAGTGCAGGTTGATATAGGAAGTCCTGGAGAAAAAATTTAGAGTGTAGACTTGCAAAAGGGATCTACATCAAACTATGGAAATTAGGTAGGTGATCCTTCCTGTCATGGGTAGTTAGTTAGTTACTTCTTATTAACTTCTATTGTTAGTTAAATATTGTTCTAATTGGGTCAATTGCTCCATTGTGGCTGTAACCTAAGCCACATGAGTACATTCTCTGCAAAAAAATTGGTGACCATATTGGGGAAAGTCTCATTTGGGTTAGTTTAGGGTGTTTTATTTTTCTTTTCTTTTTTTTTGGCTTTCTTTTTATTTACACTGTTGTAGTTAATCTTCTAGAACCTTAGCCTTCATTCTCATGCTTTGAACTCAATTCTCTTTCAAGTTTCTCTTGAAGTTCTGAGTGGTATTCACTCTATTTTTAAGAGACAAAAGTGTATATATGTTGCCTACATAAGGGATAAGTGCATATGTATGCACCTATCCTTTAAGACAGGCGCATATATGTCATGTATGGTGGTTTTTTCTTGTTTTTTTCTTGATCAAAGTCTTGTTTAGGTTTGTGGGGGTTCCTATGGAATCTTTGGGTCTCTGTAAGTCTCTTAACAATTTCAGAAAGTGGGCAGTTTTTTATAAAATTAAAAGAAAAACAAAAATTGTTTGGTGCTTCTTTGGTTTTTAATCCTTTTTTTTTAATTTTCTTTATGGTGTGGAAGATGTTCTTTCAAGTCCTTTGATTTCCAATTACCCTAGCAATATTTCCTATAATATGAAGGTTTTGATTTAAACTTTTTCTTTTCTTTCTACCTTTGCATTTCTACTTTTAAAAGCGAAAAAGAAAAATCTCCTTTGTTTTTCGGTTTTGCTTTGTTTGCCTATTTTCAAGAAAAACGAAAGAAACAAGAGTTTGCTTTCTAGATTATTTTTCTTCCCTTGGTTCTTTTCATTCTTGTATAACTGAAAAGGAAAAAGAAAAAGGCCTCATCTTTAGCATACTTCTCTCTTTCTGCATTTGCATCAAAGTTAGTTTCACTTTTAGACGTTTAGGGTTTCTTGGTTCTTGTAAGTAGTAGTCTTCATTTTTGAAAAGAGAAAGAAAAAGTTGTGCACTTTTCAAGAGTTTCATTGCATATTTCCCTAAAAAGAAAAGAATTGATTTGCATATTTCCCTGAAAAGAAAATAATTTTATTACATATTTCATTGAAAAGAAAAGGGTTGCATCAAAAAATTTGAAAATCTTGCTTTTAAAGTGTCCAATATAGCACTCATTTTTCTTTGAAGAATAATATTTGTTTTGAAAACAAAAATGCTCTTATAGTGTTTCTTTTTTGGCAAGATTCATCAAACATTATTGTTTTCATGTCCATTCCTACTGAGTAAAAACTACAAATAAAATAAATGCATAACTAAAATCTACTAGACTTTTTATTTCTAGGGTTCATCAATTAGTCTAGGTTGGGGCCTTGTGTTTGAAAACACAAGTATTCCAACCTAGGATGAACACCTTCAGTAACCACTCACACAACCAGATCAAAGATCAACACACCGATATTTTGACATGGTAAAACCCCTACGAGGAAACATCCACAGCCCCAACTGACATGGCCACTTGGAGCAATTTATTAATGCAAAATAAAAAGATTACAAAGAGATTTACAAGAGACTTTATCACAATCGATCATCGAAAAATGACCCTCCATTCTCTTTAAATAGAGATCATGGACCAATTAGGTGTTAAGCCATAGATAAATCTAGCCATTAAGATCGAGGATAATATGAACTGTCAAATCACTCTATGTTGGGAACATATCATGAACGTTGGATCTCCAAAGTACAAATGCATACAAAATAAACACACTAAGAAATACACTTTAACCCAATGACACATTAGACCAAGTAGATCTTAACTAACTCCTAAGTGTCTAAATATCCTAACATCCCCCGTTAAGAACAACTTGGGATAGGATTGAAGGATTTACAAGAGTAACACAATAGGAGAAGGAAGGAGGAATTAGATCCTATCCCCCCTTAATGAAAACTTCATGAACACCTAACATAGATCAAAGTTTGGAAAACTTTGCTTATGTAAGAGACTTTGTGAAAGTGTCTGAAACTTGATCTTCTATAGGGAAAAACAACACTTCAATAACTTGATCATGAATGAGCTTTTTGATGAAGTCCATGTGTTTCTCGTTGTGTTTTTTGTACTGATGTTAAACTAGGTCTTTGGTGAGCTTGTTGGCACTCTGATTGTTGCACCAAAGGCTAGTCGAATGTTGTTGTTGAAATCCAAACTCTGAAAGGATTTGTCGAAGCCACAAGGTTTCTTGACTTGCATTTATCGTTGCTCGACAGGGATGATTTTAAGGATGGAAATTTATATTAAAATGTAGAAACATGGGCTAATCTTACTAGTCCTTAATATGGAAAATGTAAAATGTTTGGCGATAGTTTTGT
>JZKD02S0862188.1:477471-499925 GCA_000966675.3 Picea glauca
CTTCTCATGGCCATAACTCTCTAACCATGAGGAATTATGTGACGTTCCACATACCACTGGAAATGACATGAAAAGAAATATCCATCTAGGATATTTTCCCTGACAAATTCACTTTCCTTTATCTCATTATTCCACAATTAAGCATGGGTTCTCTTACTCCACAAAGCATCTTCCCATGAGGGATTTCACCATAAGGGGACCACTTTGGAGTTCATCCAAATTTACTTCTTATCAACCATGAAAAAACAATAATGAGTAATATTTACATCAAACACTATTGGTTCCATTACCCAAACCTTTGTGCTACAGGTCTTTCTTCAAGGGTTGACATCAATGACAACCAACCTTAATCAACATGGTGTTGGTGCTGGTTCAGGTTCAATAGACTTATCTAGAGAAAGGTGAGAAGGAAGAGGTGGATTTTCATCCTCACTATCATCATTTGAAGAAGAAACCAAAATAGGAATAGAATAAGGCACAAACATCGAAGATGGCTTGCAGGTTGAAGAAGGTATTATAATAAAAGAGATGTGCTCGTTTTCACCATAGACAATATATCAATATCATCACCCAACCATACACCCCTGAGCACCTTAACCTTGAGAGATAGATTAATTCATGAAGCAAACCCTAGAAACAATAGGCAACCAAGGTAGCGTACTTCTCTCCAAATCTAGCACACCAAGCAAAGAGTCCAAATCATAACCAAGGAAGAAATTTCAAACCATAACCAAAGACTAAGTCACTGATGCAGCAATTGCAACTCTCCTCCAGTCATGCACACCATTTGTCCCTATGCCATTGTGAGAGTAAGTGAGTACAAATAAGATCTAGTACCCTCTATTTATACTACTCCAAGTCACCTAATTGGGTCGACTCTTCTTCCAGGAGGATAATAACTTAATATTGATTATTTTGTTGATTTGACTTGTCTTCTGGGGTTATTATCCAATGTTTTAGGGTTTCTCTTGCTTCTTGGAATATTCTAGTCTCGTCAAAGGTTACACGTAGAGGTTAATACCTCCCGCAACTACTGTAATATCAACACTCCCTCTTGGCTAGGAGGTATTAAAGGAAATGGTCTTGATCACAAACAAACCATTTAACTAGTAGCATCATCATAGCCACACAAGTTGTCTCATGATCAAATCACGAGAACCAACATCATTATCTAACTAGATAGTCTCCATGGAAATCAAAACAATGTCATTCAATAGAACACAACTGTGTCTATTCATAGTAGTATACAACTACTATCTAGTGGTACACAACCACTCCTAGTAGCACATGACTACTAACCAGTGACATATAGTCACTACTAGTGGATCACATCCACCATAGTAGCATACAACTATTGTCCAGAGACATACAATCTCCACAACAATCATATCATCTGATATCAACCTGCATTGTTAGGGACCTAACCCCTCACGTAGGTAGAATAATATATTTCCATGTAATAAAGGTCAATATTAATAAGACCTAGCAATAAGGAAGAATAAGTCCAATGTAAGAAGACCTAATAGAAGCTTCCACTTCTAGAAGGATTTTCTTCTAGGTGGTTGTTTTGATAGACATATTTAGTATAAATAGGAGTCAAGGGTATGCAAACTCTTGTCTTGGATATTATTGTAATAGAGCTCTGCTCTGTTGGAGGTTGTCGCCTCAAAGGGGCAAGTAAACATTGCTCTCAGTAATCAAAGTGCTCTTTCTGGTGTTATTCTGGTATCATTTTGGTATTATTATGGTATTGTTATGGTTATATTGTTGTTCATCTTCCATTTCTAGCTATTTATTTATGTTCTGCATACTTTTTATATCTGGAATATTTACAAGTGGTATCAGAGCACCTTCCTTGGCAGAAAATTGTGCGTTATTTTTTTTCAGGGTAGAGACGTATTCCGACATCTTTAAGCTACAGAGATTTGTTGTTATGCGCATAAACCCTTGGTCGGGGATTCATACACGTAGTAAATACAAGTGGAACTTAAGCACACATCTGTTGGCCACCATTGTAACCCCTATTGATACCCCTTCGAGTGGTAGCGCATCAGACAACACTTGTATATGGATCGGCCTAGATCTCCTTAAGCCCTCCATAGATAAACCGATCGGCCACCTGACTGCTATAGTGTCACTGAGAACAACACTTGGGAAGATACTCTCCATTACCTGGGTAGTTTAGTAGTACAACTAAGGGCACGATCTAGCCTCCTTAGTTGGTGCCCTGAGATATTGGGCTGAGTACTACTATTGGACCGTGCATGTATATCAGAGAGCTATAGCACATGGAAAACCATTGTCTGTATAACCCTTGAATACCTAACCCTTGGGATGGAAACAAAAACAAAATAGACAACATCTATTGCGGCGCAATTGTGTCTCCTACATTCAAGTTGCAAAATTTCTACACATTTCTTCCCGTTAAGCATTTGGCCATTTCATCACTACAATATTCTTTAGATCGGAGTATAAATACATAGGAGTATCCTTTTGGAACCATCATTTGAGACCTATTTTGTTGGATTTATCTCTTCGCCCTTATCGCAGTCATACCTATCATTTTTCAGCAAATTGTTTTTTTCTTGTGGACCCGACCCCCTTCAAACACCGTTATTTTGGTTTTACCCCATTGGATTATGCTCATCACCCTAATTGTTGTGATACACCTCACCCATAGCCCATTTTTTGTGTGGCCCCACCCACCCCTTTTAGTGTTCCCTCGTCATCATGACCCATACCCGTAGCCAAGATTTGGAAGCTTGCTTCACTACCTTGCACTCTAATTTCACAGAAAACCAACAAGAAGTGAGACAACTCAGTGCTAATGTTTCCACCATCAATCAAAATATGCATTCCTCCATCGTCGTCTAAATCATGGAACTCAAAGATGAGCTTAGACAATACATTACTACCCAACTTGAATGTATCACTACGATGATCTGTGTCAAGCTGCATATCCCTGGAGATCTTCCCGTATCTGACCCACCTTTTCATACTAAAGGTGAAACTTCCTCTCATTCCCATAATTTTCAGTCCCATCACTTTTCACGTGACCTACACCTTTTGCATGTGGATGTGACCAAATTTGATGGATCGAATCCCATTGGCCGGGTAACTCAAATGGAACATCATTTCTCTTTGTATGGCATTACGGATGAGTTGGCCAAACTCCGGTATGGTATTCTCCATCTAGATGAAGAACGTTGGCAATGGTGGAAATGGAGAAAAAAATCCCATCAAGGGTATGAGGCTTGGACACACTTTGTGGCAGAGATTTATGAATGCTTTGACACTGACACGAACCATTTAGGTCGTTTGACAAAGTTGAAACAATCTAGCACCGTGGAAGACTTTATAGCTTCTTTTGAGAGATTGGATTTTCATACATAGGGCATGTCTGATGCTTTTTTCCGAGAATGTTTTATCAGTGGCCTCAAGGATGAGATTCATGCTCATGTCCTCATGGCTCAGTGACCAGCCTCAAAGTTTGGTGGATTGTACTAAAAGAGATAAGGAATCACAACATGTTGTCTCTTCTCAAAACATAAAACCCTCCTTTATTCCTCGCACTAAAACAGTAACTCCCACTCCTCCTTCTACTCCACTAAAGATCCATAAATTGAGTAGGGACAAAATGGATGAATGCCAACTCAAAGGCCTTTGTTATAATTGTGATGACAAATATTTTCCAAGACACAAGTGTAAGGAACAAAATATTTTTATGGCCATCTCGGAGGATGTTTCAGAAGAGGACGTTGAGGCTCCCCTTGTGTCTGTGTCACCTAAACCCATTGACATAACCCCTCCCTCAGACCCTCCGGAAGTAGAACTGGTCATTTCCCTAAATTCTCTCATGTGCTTCTTTGCTCCCCAAACCCTCAAGCTAATTGGTTACATCAAGCATAGGAAGGTCATCATTCTTGTTGATAGCGGAAGAACCCATAATTTTATTCATCGCCGCATTTCCCAAGAATCTAATTTCTATATCCATGCAGTCAATAATTTACAAATCATGATTGCCAATGGTGGGTCCATGAAATGTGGAGGGCGTTTTGAAAATGTGTGTCTCCAAATTGGTGACTACAACCTGAAATCTCATATGTTTTCTATCGACATGAGCGGTTGTGACATTGTGTTGGGTGCATAATGGCTAAGGAATTTGGGTCCCATTCTCATGGATTTTAAGGAATTAACCATGCAATTATACTAGGAGGGCCAACAATATAATTTCCAAGGAATCCCCACCATTTCCCTAGATATCATTAGTTCCCATCACATGGAAATGCTGCTAAAAATAGGTCATTCTGGCATTATTTCCCAACTGCATACCATACAATAAATTGAGACACCTTATGTGCCATAGGACCTCGAAGCCATCCTCTCTAAATATCAAGTGATTTTTTCCACTCCCAAGGACTCCCTACTCACCGTGTTGTTCATGATTATTCCATTCCCCTTGTCCCAAGAATCCTTCCTCCAAATATTCGTCCCTATCATCACCCTTTTTCCCAAAAAAATGAAATTGAGAAAATGGTTCAAGAACTGCTCAATGCAGGTGTTATCCACCCTAGTAACAACCCCTAATCTTCTCCTGTGGTCATGGTCCTTAATAAATAAGGTTCTTGGCGCATGTTTCCTGACTTCCGTGCCCTCAACAAACTCATCATTAAAGACAAATTTCCCATTCCTGTCATTGATGACCTCTTGGATGAATTAAGTGGTGCCCAATTCTTTACTAAACTTGATCTTCATTCTGGATACCACCAGATCCATATGAAAGAGGGAGACATTTCTAAGACTGCCTTTAGAACTCATGAGGGCCACTATGAGTTTTTGGTCATGCCCTTTGGCTTATGTAATGCTCCCTCCACTTTCCAGAGCCTCATGAATCATGTCTTATATCCCTTATCTGTCCTTTTGTCTTAGTTTTCTTTGATTATATCCTCATCTACAACAAAACCTGGACAAGCCATCTTTCTCATGTGGATCAAGTTATCCATCTACTCTCTCAACACCAACTTTTCCTCAAACAATATAAATGTGCTTTTGGCACATTGGAAGTCGAGTACTTGGGTCATCTTGTTGGCAAGGTTGATGTCAGGATGGATCCTATAAATATTGAAGCCATGCAATATTGGCCTCACCCAAAGACTCTCAAAATCTTGCGGGGATTTATGGGTTTAATATGTTATTATCACAAGTTTGTTAATAATTATAGAAATATTGTGACACCTCTCACTGCACTCCTTAAAAAGAATTCTTTCACTTGGACTTTAGCAGCTGCTTAGGATTTTCAAACCTTGAATATGACCATGTGTACCACTCGAGTCCTGGCCCTTCTTGATTCCACAAAGACCTTTGTCCTGGAATGTGATTCTTCTAGGAAAAGAATTGGCAATTTCCTTATGCAAGAAGGTTGGCCTTTGGCCTTTACCAACAAACAACTGTCTAAGAGAAATTTGGGCAAATCAATCTATGAAAAGGAAATTTTGGCTATTCTACATGTCGTGGATATTTGGCGCCCTTATATATTGGGGAAACGCTTCCAAATTAAGAAAGATCATCAAAGCCTCAAGTATTTTCTGGAACATCGCCTTTTCTCACCCGAGAAACAAAAATGGGTGACTAATCTCTTTGGATATGATTATGAGATCATTTACATGAAAGGAAAAGACAATATGGTTGTTGATGCACTTTCCAGAAAATATGAAGATGAAATATCCCTTTTTTCTCTCTCTTTCATTGTACCATATTGGCTCCAAGTTGTTCACTAGGAATGGCTACATGATCCCAAAAGTTCGCATCTAATACAACAACTGTAGTCCAATTCTCAAGTTTCCCCAGGGTACTCTTGAATCAATGATGAGCTTCGATACAAAGGTCATTTGTATTTAAGTAAATAGTCAAAACTTAAATCCACGATACTTTTGGAGCTTCATGCTACACCCACATCTGGGCACTCAGGGTTTATCAAAACCTATGACCGAGTTAAATGTTATTTTTTCTGGGAGGGTATGAAATAAGATGTTCATAATTTTGTGACTGGATGTGATGTGTGTCAATGCAACGAGGGTGAAACAGTCAAATCTCCTGGCACACTACAACCGCTTCCGGTTCCACCTGCTATTTGGCGAGATATCTCTATGGATTTTATTGTAGGCTTACCTAAATCAGGCACTAAATCAGTCATCATGCTGGTAGTTGATCGTATTTCCAAGTATTCTCATTTATGTGTTCTTCAACACCCATTTACAACATCCACTGTGGCTCAAAGTTTCATGGATCAGGTCTTCAAGCTTCATGGCATGCCACATTCTATTGTTTATGATCACGATCCAACTTTCACCAAATTTTTTTGGTAAGAACTGTTCAAACTACAAGGCACCAAATTGCATCTTAGCACAACTTATCATTCCCAGACTGATGGTCAAACTGAAATTGTCAACAAATGTTTGGAAACATATTTGAGGTGTTTTGCATCGAAAAGGCAGAATCAATGGGCTCAATGGTTACCACTCGTTGAACGGTGGTGCAAGAATTCATACCATACAACTACGCGCATGACTCCTTTTGAAGCGGTATATGGACAAACACCACCTTTAGCTCTCTCATATTTGTCAGGTGTCTCGAAGGTCCAGGCAGTTGACAAAACGCTTACAGTTCAAGAGGCTATTCTCCATACCTTCAAAGAGAATTTGGTCATGGCCCAAAATCACATGAAGAAACAAGCAGATCAAGGTTTCTCTGAACGTCAATTTGCAGAAGGGGATCAGGTGTTTCTTTGACTGCAACCTTACAAGAAAAATTTCCTCAAGGCTGACCATTGTCATAAACTGGCACCCAAATTTTATGGTCCTTATACTATTCTCAAGTGTGTGGGACAGGTGGCCTATCAGTTAGTTTTTCCCATTCATTCTAAGCCCCATCCTGTTTTTCATTTTTCCTTCTTAAGAAGGTGATTGGAACTAAGTTCCGAACTCAAGCCAACCTTCCTAAGTTGGACGAAGAAGGCTCCATTTGGCTGCAACCAAAAGCAGTTTTGGACTAGCGTGAGAATCAGATACATCAATGAACCATCAAGGAAGTGTTAGTCCAGTGGAAAGATACAACTACAACAAATGCCACTTGGGAACCAGCTACCATTCTACAACAATTTCCCCATCTCAAGCCTTGAGGACAAGGATTTCTTTAAGGGGGAGGACATGTTAGGGACCTAACTGCTCACATAGGTAGAATAATATATTTCCATGTAATAAAGGTCAATTATAATAAGGCCTAACAATAAGGAAGAATAAGTCCAATGTAAGAAGACCTAAATGACTATCCTGCACCAACCTACTACATCAAACCATTCTTCGAAACTTCTCACAACTGTGAAATTCAAAAGAATGACTTCTCGAAGAGGTGGACCATTATGCTTGACCACTTCTCAGAGTGACTGCCAAGGAGAAATATTGTCCTATACCATTCCCCCACACTATACATAAGGGGAATCGTTGTCTATGGTACATTGGCAATTTATCAGACCATTTTCGTTACAAAAATGTCTATCTATTCTGGACAATTTTTAGAAATGGAAAAATGAATGTCCATAAAAAATCTTGGACCACTTTCGAGACTGGAAAGTGAATTCCCAACCTGGACCATTTTACAAACTGGAAAATGATTGTCAATATATCAATAACATATTATTACTCCCTCCTAACCTGGGGAGTAATCATTTCCCTTTTCAATAAGGAATTCATATCCATGAGGTCGAGCTTGTCCCTTAAGTATGCAAATGTTTCATCTTGGACAGAGGCTTTACCAAAATATTTTATATCTGCTCATTAATGGAGATATACTAGAGAACTTATAGAAACCAGTCAAGAAACCAACTTATAGAGCCACACTTCTTCCATACAAGAATCACAAGCTGCAATATACTCTCCTTCTGCAGTGTTGAGTGCAACATACTTATGTTTCTTGCTAGCCCATGATATCGTGGAAAAGATCAAATTGAAACATATCTAAGAAGCACTTCTTCTATTATCTGCACTCCCTTCCCAATATGAATCGATAAATCCATGCAATTGTATATAATAACTCAAACATACCATGAAGATATTTCAAGGCATGATTTGTAATTTTTCAATTCTCATGGCTAGGTTCCACCTAGAATCATTTTTACAGAAAATCAAATATCTGGCTGAGTATTCTCCAAATACATCAATGATCCATTCAATTGTCGATACAGGGATGTGTCTACTGGATCAAAGTCTCTCAACTTATTCATATATATCATCATGGGACTTTTCCATGGATTTGCAATCCATTATCCTGGACTTCTGAAGAACCATTTCGATACACTTCCTATGTCATAAGAAGTTTTCACCATGCTTATGATGTACATGAGAGGCTCTGCACCAAGTTGCTTGAATCCATACAAGGTATTCTTCCATCTTCATACATGGGTCTCTTTCTAGTGTACCTCAAAACTTTGAGGTTTCTCTATATATGCTTCTTTTTCAATTACTCTGCTGAGAAGAACAATCTTTACATCCATCTGATGTAAAATACAACCCATGGATACTGCAAGAGATATAATGGCTTAAGTATAAGTATATCTGGTTACTGGAAAAAAAATTGTCATCATAGTCTTCTCCCTCCTTCTCGGAGAACCTTATAGCCCCGCATCTCGCCTTCTATTTATCAAGTATTTTTCACAATTTCTCACATACATTGTTTTTCATCAAAACTTCCTTCCTTTCCTTTTTCTTGACTGCTTCTAGTGGGTTCAAATCATGTTGGTAGTCTTATGATTTGAGGTATAATAACTGGTTCAATTTGGTTGTTCTAGATTTTTTTTTTATTTCTTGGAATCTTCATGTTCTTCCTCATGTTCCTCTTCAACGTTGGAGTCCATAGAATCTTCTATAGATTCCATGCCCTTCCTTCCTAAAGGCTCCAATTTATTCCTTTCATCATAGAAAAATAAATGTATACGAACAACCAAGGATATTCAAGGAATCCTTTCATAGAAGACTTCTTCTAGAGTCAATCTGAACATGTGTTGTGTATCACAGTTGCTACTCCCAATGAATAATATGGACAGATACTTCATAATATTTATGAATTCTTCAATGGATCATATCATTTGGGATTATCTCCCTCATAATCCCAGCTTCATGCCTGAATGAGAAATATCTAGAACTTCCTTGTTGAGACTGCATGCTTATGGAATTCTACAATCAATTCCCTCTATCTAAGAGAGTCCATGCTTATGTATGTTGCACCTATCTTTTCTTTTTGCAAAGTGTCACAATACTATTCTGGTTTCCTTTTGATTACTGACTTTCGTTGAGTTTGACTTCCACTGAGTCTCTTTAAGTTTGTTTCTATATGTTATGGTTGCTTCCCATTTGGAAGTTGCTGCAAGCATTGTGTCATCCTTATAAACTTCTTCTATGACACCTTTCACAAATATTTTTCATCAAAGGTTTGTCAACATATTTCACAAGGGTACCTTCCCAGAACAAGACAAGAAGAAAAATAAATATCCAAGATAATATGTTTACAATAGGAAACCGAAATAACAATAAGGACAAGGATAGAGTAAATTGCTACAAGCTTGGAAATACATCTTCATGAAATAACCTTCTCGAGACAAAAAGAACAACATTGTTTCTGATACAACATCATTTATATGGAGGCTAGTTTCTTGGTAGAATTACTAAGATGATCTTGTTTGAGAACAAGAACAAGAAATATCTCCTAGAGTAGGTGTTAGTTCATATTTGCAAATAAGTACACTAATTAGTATAAGCTACCAAGTACTTATCAATACTCACTTAAGTGACGATAATAAATATGTCAAACTTGATATGCAAACCTGAAGTCTTGTTATTGTTCCACTTGAATTGTTTTTATTTTGAGACAAGTATCCTTGACTAAACTGAGTTAGAGAATACGATCTCAACCATATAAGATCTTGAATAAATTCAACTTATAACTTTGACTAGAAGTTCATAATGCCATAACAACGAGAGATATATCAAGTCAAACTTGGAGAGTGTGTTGATCTTTTGAATCCACTAAATCCAAGATCACTGCTTTGGACAAGATCCCTTGTACATTCCCTGCAAACACACTCATGATAATGATACAAATTAAAATAATATGTATATGTACATACCTTTGTTACCCAACTGTGACGATAAACCTTAGAATGACTTTGTTGGACCAAAGGTTTAGCTGCTAGAGGATTGGTAAACCTCATAATGTTCCTTTTAGTCGATTTCTCTTGGGCACAACATACACTTTCTTCATGCTAGGTATTTTTTCTTCATAATTGCCTTCTATTTTGACTTTTGACTGGTCAACCTTAGATTTTGACTTGGTCAAATGTTGACTTTGACCAAAATTTCAAACTTGACGTCTTGGCTTGTTGAGAGTACCTGAAGGTGCGCTAGGCTAGGGCGCACTAGGTTATCCAGGAATTAGATCAAGCTCTTCACTTAAGGTGCCTCAATATGAGGGTTAAGGTTTTGTTGCTGCAACAAAACTTTGAATGCAACTGTAACTGCAACTGATAAAATTCTTCCAATCTATCTTCTAGTGGTTACCCTGTCCAAAGAGAGTGTGGGCCCATAACCTGTTAGAATAAAAGAGATGTTCTTATTTTCATGATAGACAATATCTCAATATTTTCACCCAACCATAGGCACAAAGGCCATCCCGAGCACCTTAACCTTGACATATAGAATAATTCTAGAAGAAAACCCTAGAACTAATAGCCAACCAAGGTAGTATACTTATGTTCAAAGCTAGTGTACCAAGAAGAGAGTCCAAACCATAACCAAGGAAGAAAGTCCAAACCATAACCAAATACCAAGTCATTATTGCAGCAACTGCAGATCTCCTCCATTCATGCACACCACTTGTCCTTATGTAATTATGAGAGTGAGTGAGTACAAATGAACTCCAATGCCCTCTATTTATACTGCTCCAAGTCACCTAACTGGGCTGAATTCTCTTCTTGGAGGCTAACAACTTAATATTAATTATTATCTTGAGCCGAATTGTCTTCTAGGGTTATTATCCAATGTTTTAGGGTTTCTCTTGCTTCCCGAAATATTCTAGTCTCATCAAATGTTACACGTATAGGTTAATACCTCCCATAGTTACCATAATATCAATAGAAGGCACAACCATTGAATTAGGCTCACAGGCCAATATATTTTCATCAAATTTAACATCTCTTCTAATAATAATTTCATTACAATGTGATTGAAGAAGTCTGTAACCTTTGACATCTTCAAAATAACCAAAAAATATACACTTCCCACTTTTAGGTTGCAATGTTTTCCTTTCCTTATCAAGAATGTGAGCCCATGATATACTACCAAATACACAGAAGTGACTTACATCTAGTTTAATTTTAGTCCATGTTTCTTCCGGTGTTATATTTTTAAGAGCCTTTGTGGTAGTGTGATTTACTATGTAATTTTCACAGTTGATGGCTTCCGGCCAATAGTTTAGACTTAATCCATTAGATTGGATCATATAATTATCCATTTATTTTAATGTGTGGTTCTTTCTCTCAACAACACCATTTTATTGTGGTGTATATGGAACATTGTGTTGCATTTGGATGCCATGTGTAGTGTAGTAAATTGTAAAATTATTGTTCACATATTCACCTCGATTATCTTTTTTTAACATTTGAATTTGATGTCTAGATTTCTTTTATACAAGGGCCTTGTAGGCCAAAAACTTGTCAAAAACGTCGATCTCAAGTTTTAAGAAGTAAACCCAAGTACGTATGGAAAAGTCATCAATGAAAGTTAAGAAATATGTGCACCCAAAAAAAGAAGGAGAAGAGAGTGGACCACAAAAGTCACTGCGAACAATATGCAAAGGGCTTGAGGTGTACCAAGAGGCATGTTTTTCAAAACTATCCCGATGATGTTTGTCGAGAAAACAACCGGCACAAAATCCATCTCTGCATGAAACAAGAGGAAGACCAGTCACCATCTGTTGATTACATATTTTTCGCAATGAGCAATAGTTTATATGACCAAACTGCTCATGCCAAAGTTTGTTCAAGTCATTGCTATGAGCAAGAAAAACTGATGGAAAAGTTGATTACCCAAAGTTTTCAAACTTGTACAATGTGGTAATATCATCAACAATTTTAGTTGCAAGAACATGATGAGGATATTTTAGATCCTTGATTACAACTTGGCGAGGTGAAAATTCTACGGATTTACCTTCACCCGAATGAGTGATTTGATATACTGATAGAAGGTTACAAGATATACTTGGAACACATAATACATCATTGAAATGAACATTATCTACCTAAATTGTTTCAGATCCTACAACACTAAGAGATCTATAATCACTGTTATCCCTTATCCTAGGGATAACTAATGAGATTATGTCTCGAGGCCCATAGATCCTAGACATGGAGTACCAAGAGCTAGATGACTTAAGCTTGGCCCCGGAGGGCCCATATTTTCTTTAGTGCATCCCATCCATCAGCAACAACAACATCTATCCCACCAACCTAGTCCTAAAGTAGCAGTGGGTCTTGCTCCATGAGTTAATGAGTCCGGGTATCATAGTATGTGTCACTCTGGTTTTCGAAGCATTTGAATATGTTGCATTGAATTCTCCTTTATTTCATAACATTTTCTTGGAAATTATGCTCTTTAACTTGTTCATACCTAGGGGGGGGGGGTAACAAAATGCCCTAGTAAGTTGGTTCCCTTTGGGATGAGTTGCCACTAGGGGGGTCTATGAAAGGTCGTCGTCCATTCCTTCCATACTTACAATTTTTCACCATTATCCCTCTCATCTTCCCCTACCTTGGTTCAGGCATTGGGTTTGCCACACTAGGAAGGGTTGTACCTTGCCTTGTGGGTAAAAGGAGCTAAAGGCCTAGAGGGTAAAATTAGCTGGAAAGAGTTAAAATCGAAAATAAAACCTTTGAGATGCTTCACCCAGGGATTCCCAAGAAATCAATAAAAGGCTTATCAATAAGAAAAGGGGACTTGTAAGATAAAATAAAACATAAGGTCTAGTTGGTGGATGGGAGGTCTCATCATGAGCTGACCTATTAGGTCCATGGGAATTTAGTGGTATGACACTAACATCTATTTGGTCACCAAACTAGGGTATTGGCTCTTGGTGGCATAACCAAGAGAAAGGGGGTCTCATCACGAGCCAACCTTCTCATTTTCGGGAAGTGCTTATGGGTAACGTTGTCACCACTGGTCACCATGACAATGTCCCCCAACTTTTCCCTTAAAAAGAAAAAATATATAAGAAAATGAATAAAATGAATTGAATGGGATAGGAAACAATGACATCCATGATAAGGTGAATATCACCCTCTATAGAGGCACCCACAGGAAAGACCTACATTTCCATGTTATCACTGCACCCTCTTCCAAAAAACTTCCCCTACACCATTCACACACTCACATGACCTAGATTGTCTCTCACCGAGGAAGCACCACAAATTTAAGGAAAACTATCCCAATAGGACCTCTTGAGACCCTCTCCAAACCTAACTTGTTCAATTGCATAACATCTTTGAGCATTTGTCTGGGTAAAGGGGGGTTCGATGCACATGTTTGAGTAATTTGATTAATATATGTGATTGACATTGCTACAATTCTTGTGACTTATGAGACCTTGGAGGGTGTATTTGTTGTTACTACAGAAATTTTCCCGGTGGACAGGTGCATGTGGGGGAATTATTAGGTTAGACCTCCATAGGGGTGAAATCCTAGCAGATGAATGTTGTGACCCAAGCCAGGGGCAAAGAGACACCAAAGGATAGCACTAGGAATAAAGAAGGATGTTTCCCCTGAGACACTCTGGCATGCCTAGACCCAAGGGGGATTTCCCTTCAACAATGACTTTGATCCTTGAGGGACCCTAACGTCATCATGTTGACCCTTGATGCCATCCAGTTAGGGTTTGGCATTTATGAGGACAATTTGGTGCGAGTTGGCATGTGTGGCAACATTTGAGGCCTCTAGAGGCCAATCGTTTTCCTTTTGAGGCCTAGAATTCCATCCTAGGGGTCTAACGTCACCCTAGAAGGGCTTGACATCATCTCTAAAAGTGAAATTAAGGTTTAATGATCTTAATTTGTGTAAAAACTGGATTTTTCATGTAATTTGGCCATGTCGTCCTTTTGATGACCTAATTGTTATTAAAGGTCACCGGAATTGTATAAATAAGATATAAAACTCTCATATTTTTTCATCATTCACTCATCACACAAGTGGTGGTCTGAAATTCGGCCATGTTTAAGGGTTATTGGCTGAACTCTAGTGGTGCACACTTCTTGGAGGAGGCAATTCTTGGTGTATTTTGGAAATTTTTCATGTGGAGGATATTCAAATAGGGTTTATGATTGATTATTCTTGGTGAAGTAAGTGGAAAATCTGAATTTATTTATTTTGAATGAATGCTTATGGTTAATTAACGTTTTTTGTGTCTAAGATTATGGAATTGCTTGCTTGAAACCCTAGGCAAAAGACATATGTTACTATCTTTTTCTCTATAGTCTTCCACTTGCTAAAATTTATTGAAAGGCACCTATCTAGAGGTAGATACTAGATCCCTACCATTTATCACTCTAGTAATCCTACTTCCTTTCCCATTGCATATTTAGTACATTTTGTCCAAGGAAGAGAGAAATCGCTAGGACCTAAACTTTGTTACTTTTTAGAAATTATTTCTAGGAGTTGGATTTTTGAGGCCTTGGGATACCAACACCTTTCTCATCCTCTCCATTCCCTTTTACATAACATTATCATTGCTATTTATCGTCTAAGAGTTGTTGCTGCTATTATTGACTCCATTACCCTAGAAAGGCATTAGTCTAACACTTACAAGTGTTGACTGATCAAACAAATTCTCAAAACTTCTTCTATTGAACACCTACTAACTTCTACTAACCTTAGATTAGCCTATTTTATTAACCTACTTGTTTTTGTTGCAAAATATTTCTACAACCATCTAACAACAACAAATTAACCCTAATGGTGACATATTATGTTAGCTATATGTTGCTAAAACTGCTTGTGACTATTTACTATCAAATTTCCGAGTTAAAGCTATTATTTCAAGTATTTATTCAAGCATTTTAGATCATAAATCTTATGTTTGTTACAAATTTCTTATTTCTGTTATAAATTGTTACACTGCTACAATTTTATATCAGCTAGTACATTTCTTAAGAATTCATTGTCTTATGAAGTACTAACATCATTTTGGTACTTGGAAAGTGTCCCTTTTTGCCTTGTTGTCTTTTTCTGGGCAGGTACACAATACTATTTATTTGCATCATCTCTATAAGACATAAAGAACCCCTTTGATTTGAGTGATCTATGAGAGGGGAAAGATTTACTTGTGTTATTTTCCTTAGCCTTCTGAAACCCCTAGGTCACTGGGGATGTCTCCCCTAGGATAGTCTTGACATACTCCTAAATAGAAAGGGATTTCCTATTAAGGTGATAGTGATAGGTTATTACCAGTTACACCAATTATGTATCCACTTTCCTTGGGAGTTGGGGAAAGTACAAATTATGCGATAACATTTTGGTTCCGTTGTCGGGGAATACTGAGTCAATATTCCTCAACAACACTTTTTCAGTAAGCCTTCATCCAAAGCCTTGTTTTCACAGAGCTTACTTGACAAATCCATTGAGGGTGATTCCCTCTTCCCTTTGATAATCCTTAAGAGGATATCTGGTGAATCCACTAACCTTTTCCAAGGTGCCACCTTAATCTCAATTTTTTGATATTTCCAAGTTGTGGGATCATGGCGCCATGGGAAAAAATGTATCCGACTATCGATTTCAAAAGTCTTCAAGGATACCTGGATTACTTTGAGGCAAAATGGTTGAAAAACTCTCCAAGATTCAGAGGCTTTCCAATTACTCACATTGTAGAATTCTTGAAGTATATTAGTGAGATACAATTGGGAGGGGAGGATGTTCTGGTAAAAATATTCATACTTTCTCTGCCATTGTTTTTGCAAGACTGGTTTAAGAGTTTTTGTGAAGATAGGGGTATATCATCTTTTGTAGACCTCATCAGTAGGTTTATTGAGTTTTTAAAACCACAATGCTAGAAATATGAATATGCCCTTCAAAATCTCACTATATCCCTAGAAGAAGAAGGATTCACCATTGAGATTGTGGAAGATCTCAGGGATGTTTACCATACTCAATACCAAGAACCCTCTAATATAGAAGGAGAGATTTATGAAGAAAATTGTCAACCCTTTGAAGAGGAACAATATTTTTCCCATGATTCGATAGAATGCAATAAAGATTTAAATAAAGAAGTGAATTATGAGGATAAAGCACTAGTATCCGCTCCTCCGTCTGATGAAGCTCTCCAAGATCCTATTTATCCTTCACAAGATGAAGAGAATGAGGTGAGTCATTTTAACTTTCCATTTTTTTGATGACACTTTGTTCTATGATTCAGAAGGTGAAGAAGTAAAGGAACCCTTAGAAGAGCTAGATTATTCATTTTCTAAAGATGAATAGATGATTCTTGGGGATGATGCACTGGAAACTCTTCCATTTTATGAAATCATCCAAGCCATTGACGCTCCTACACAACAAGAAGTGAAAACGGTGAGTTTTTTCCCTTTTGAAGATTTTGATGATGCTTTATTTTATGATTTGGAAAGTGAAGAAGTACTTGAGGAGCCCTTGGATGCATTAAATCCTTCATTTTATGATAAAGGTAATGACATGGTTGATAATATTGATGAATTCATACATGTTGGAATACATAAGTGGGATATGATTGGTTCTAATGAGGATCCCATTTATGATATAGAAGGATATGTTCAAATGTTTCCTTTACAAATATCATATGAGGTTACTAATGATTCTGACATTTGGAAATAAGGAAATGATATAGTTACATACATCTCCAAGGGTGACCTAGTTCTATTTTTTCTTGATGATTTTCGGTCATACCTTGAAGATTTTGATGAGTATTCATTTGAGCACTTGGATTTGTTCTAAGAAGATTATCAACCACTGTTGTGCTCAAATATTGATAGAAGTGAGGGAATTTATTTCCCAAAGCATGGTACTTGTGACAAGGTTTTCCAACCCCCTTCGATTACTTTACCTCGCTATGTCACTAAGGGTGTAGTTGGGAAACATGTCCCTAGTCTTGAATTTTCTCTAGGGAAAAGCCTACATTTAGAATTCAAGGGTAGGTTGAATACCTTAAGAAGAAGTTTATTATCTCAGTATTTCAACCCTCCCTTGAGAAAATGTCAATCACCCTCTAGGTTCCTACTAGTCCCTTCCCAGACCTCAGGATGTGAAGATGTCCAAGGTAGCCAACCTTCAGACTTTTTGGGTCATTTTTTTGAGTCTTTGATTTTTCACGATCCATTTCTGAGATGGATTGAGCACTTTCCTAGAAATGTGACTTGGCATAATTTTGTCCCGCCCCCTTGCCTCCATGAGCTAGACTTTACAATTTCCGATGATGTGATACATGTTCTAACTCATGTTATTTTTGTGCTTAACTTATCATTTTTTTGGTTCATGATGAAGCACGGAGGAAGTTATTATGAGATATTGCTAGGATGGTTTCACTGGTTATTTGACTACACCTAGAATTAAACCAACATGTAAGTTAGGTAGGAATTTGCATTCATTGTATATACCATATTCATATCATGCTAGAGTGGTATAGTTGTAGTTTCATTTTCATTTGTATATATATGCATGCTTACTTTTATATCATTATATCATATATGAGCGAGGGGTGATATCACTACCCTAAAGATTACTAATTCATTTTGTTGATATCTAGAAGATACAGGTCATTCCAGAGATGCTAAAGTTCTCATGTGCTCTATGGTGAGAACATGTCCTCGAGTTGGAGATAGATTTTATCTCCTATTCTAAGGATAACTAAGGAGATTATGTCTCGAGGCCCACATGTCCTAGACATGGAATACCGAGAGCCAGATGACTTGAGCTTGGCCTCAGAGGGCCCATATTTTCTTTAGTGCATCACATCCATTATCATCAACAACATCTATCCCACCAGCTTGGTCCTGAAGTAGCAGTGGGTCTTGCTCCATTAGGTAAGTAGTTTGGGTATCATGGTATGTGTCACTCTGATTTTCAAAGCATTTGAATATGTTGCACTGAACGCTCCTGTATTTCATAATGTTTTCTTGGAAATTATGCTCTTTAACTTGTTCATACCTGGGGGGTAACAAAATGCCCTAGTAAGCTAGTTTCCTTTAGGTTGAATTTCCATTGGGTGGGTTTATGAAAGGTCATCGTCCATTCCTTCCATACTTATCATTTTTCATCATTATCCCTCTCATCTTCCCCTACCTTGGTTCAGGCATTGGGTTTGCCACACTAGGAAGGGTTTTACCTTTAGTCGTGGGAAGAAGGGGCTAAAGGCCTAGAGGGTAAAAGTAGCTAGCAAGAGTTAAAAGACAAAATACAAAATTTGAGATTCTTCGCCCAGGGATTCTCGAGAAAGCAATAAAAGGATTCTCGATAATAAAAGGGGACTTGTAAGATAAAATAAAACTCAAGGTCTAGTTGGTGGATGTGAGGTCTCATCATGAGCCAACTTATTAGGTCCATGGGCATGTAGCAGTATGAAACTACCATCTATCTGGTCACCAAAACATGGTAGTGGCACTTGGTGGCATAGCCAAGAGAAAGGGGGTCTCATCACAAGCAAATATTCTCATTTCCATGAAGTGATTGTGGGTAAATGACGCAGACCCCCCCCTACCTCAGCAGGTTCTGTGCGACCTCCCAGTCTAAGGATCGTTTAAATTCCCTTGAGTCAAAGAGGCTCTTTCAGATCCCTATCGGGACCTCAAACATTCGATCCACAGGTCCTTCTTCTTTCCACAACCTTTGTACATGACTGATCCCCTTTTCACGATAGGAATTATATTTTTGGGTTTCGAGACTTCCTATCTGCTGTTGTCAAGAGTCCTTGACCCTTTGTCCTTCTGATCTCCGAAATGCCAGTTTGTCGAAATGGATTTAACAAAAATTATCACCCAGGGCTATAAACCTGGTCCATGTGACTGCTCCTTATATGACCGCAGTCCTATTTCAGGGTTTTACGACGCAAAGCGCCCGACCTCCTATCTTCAAGACTCCCGAAAAACCGATATGCGAAATGATGAAATACCTATTTCCCGACCTCCTTCTTCTTTCACAATTTTGGGTTTTCAAATGCCGAAATGATTAGAATTCCTATCTATGGGATCCCTGAAATGCCGAACCACGGTATCCCGAAATGGCTTTACCCGGTCTTCTCCTTTCGTGCTTTCGGGACTTCAAATGCTGAAATGTCTATCCTTGTCTTAGGAAATCCAGAAGTTCCAAACCCCGATACACCGAAATGACACCTCCCGAAAATCCTTTCGGACTTTTGCGTTCTGGGTTCCCCCATTGCAAGGTTCTCCTCTACCCCTGTTCTCTCACACTTCTGGTATCCGAAATGTTGAAGTGACAATATGGCCTTTTTAATCCTGGCCAAGATCAATGGTTATGATCTTCTCCTCAAATCAACGACCCTGATCATTTCAGAGTTTTCCTCCCTAAGAGCCCAGATCTCTCATCCTCAGGACTCCCGATATCCCAACATTCAATATGCCGAAATGTTCCTAGCAAGACTGCTCCTGTGAACGCCTTCGGAACTTCGCATTTCGAAACTTTGCGAATCCCGATGCAATAATTATCCACTAACCTCTGATACTGCCGGTACCCGAAGTACTAAAGTAAACGCTTGCTGCCACGTGTCCTCTCCCTGGACGCTTCCGATCCTCTTTTAGATTTCAGAACTCTACAACCCCTGTGACACTTCCTCTGTTTGCTCGAATCTCCAGTATCCTGAAATCCCAGTGGACTCCCCAATATCCGCCACGTGTCCTCCCTCTTGGACGGTCCAGATCGTTTCAATACTTCACCACTCGTGAAGTCGAAAGAATCCTTCCTCTTCTATTTCCTGGTGTCCAAATCCCCGAAATGGGTGATCTCACGACACGCGTCCCCCTCCCGGATGGACTGATCAGATCTATTTCAGGACTTCGGGACCCATGAGTCCTAGTCTCTGGTCCTTCATCCTCTGAAACCCCAAATTCTTGAACTCCGAAATTCTGATACCTTGACTAATTTGAGACTCTTTTGGTTCTCTGCTCTGGGCTTAAGGATTAAACCCCACGCTTCTTCCGACAGATCCAATGGCTATCGGCTTGTTCAAATGAGATTTGATGGCTCATATCTATTCTTGTTGTGCGCTCTCCTACTGATCCCTAGATGTGGAAATCCAATGATCCAGATCTCTTTCTCGGCCTAATCCGACGGTAGTTGTGCTCCTCCTGAGCATGCACGTTCTTCCTGAACTTGGAAGAATTCTCCAAGTTTCCAAAGGCCTCGACCTTTGCTCTTTCCCTCTGCGAACTCTACAACTTTGAATCTCGCCTGCGCTCTCAACGACGTTGTTCCTCCTGATCTCTTGGGATTCTAAACTGTTCCCCTGCCTCTGCGATCTTTGCAGCTATGGCCTTTGCATCAAGGCACTTTTCCTCCTGAGCTTCTCCCTTCGAATCCTCAAGGGATTCTTTGACTTGTACACTCCTTGCAGAGTCTTTGCATGCACAAAGGTGCTATCTCTTTGAATCTTTCCTGTAGCTTCGATCTCTAAGGAATTAATCCTTTTTCTTCTCCTTCAGATGGAGAATTTGATGCCCTCCTAGCACTTCTTTGCTCAAGCAACTTCTTGCTGAGTCTACAGGGTGTTCAACAACCCTATAACGAACCCTCCTTGGACTCTTCTCTGTCTCTGAACTCAAAGAGTTCTTCTCTTGTGCTCTATCTTCACATCTACTCAATTCCCTCCTGGAAAAGTGTCTTCTCACAGAACATTCAACAGTTTTGTCTTCTCCTGTGCACTCTATGCACCCGCTCAATGCCTTCTTGGCAGAGCTTTACAGAACTCCTTAGAGCTTCTGTCTTCTCACTATGGTTTATCCCACAGAGTCTTACCTCCAAGGTGTTCAACAACCTTGAGGTCTCTTCCCTGAGTTCATGACTTCAACTGTGTGCCTTCCTAGCACGTCTTTGTCCAAATTCCGCAGAAATGGAAGTGCTCTCTAAGAACTGGATATTAGAACCCACAACGTTCTGTCATGCCCTCTTGGCATGAAGCCTCAAAGATCCCCAAACCTAAAATCCAACAAATTCTGCAAATGCATACCTATCCATACATCTATAGCATAAAATGAACACTCAAAGACATTCACTTAACACAGACAATATGCAGGAAAAACTGGTCTGGTTTGTATTAATATCAAATGCCTCTTTACAAAGGTGTTCTGAGTGCGGACTTTTTTTTCAGAGTCTCGGCTCCTTCTCTATTTACCAACTTCTTACTTTCTTAAAATGAGATACCGAGATATTTTTACATGAGGGGGCTCTTTGAGCTCCTCCCTCCATCTCACCTACTCTATTCAATTACATTAAATTTACAAATAAATGGTTGTCTAGTCTAGATCAGAGCTAGATATCATCCTTACAACCATTAAAGGCTATCTACGTCTAATGCCTCTGCAAAGGCATGGCTTCATGGCTCCATTGCCTTACAATATTAATTGCCTTTCATTCAAATTCAAAATATGAGAGGACTAGCGCCTCTCTTCCTTGAATGCGTGCGCGGAGTTGGCTGGTTGGATGGCGCATGGCTGGCTTGGGAGCGATGTTCCTGCATTAGTAACATTGTCACCACTGGTCACCACCCCAGGACAGTGTCCCCCAGTTTTTCCCTTGAAAAGACAAAAGCAATAAGACAAAGTATACAAGGCATTGAATGGGCTAGGAAACAATGACATCGATGATAAGGTGCAACTCTCCCTCTATAGAGGCATCCACATGAAAGGCCTACATTTCCCTGTTATCACTACACCCTCTACCCAAACACTTCCCCTAGACCATTCACACACTTACATGACCTAGATTGTCTCTCACCTGGGAAAATCCACAAACTTAAGGAGGACTAGCTCAATAGGACCTCTTGAGACCCTCTCTAAACCTAACTTGTTGAGCTTCGTAACGTCTTTGAGCATTTGTCTACGTAAAGGGGGGTTCGATGAACATGTTTGAGTAATTTGATTATTATATGTGATTGAAAATGTTATGATTCATGTGACTTATGAGCCCTTGAAGGGTGTATTTTTTGTTATTGTAGGAATTTTCCCGGTGGACAGGTGCATGTGGGTGAATGATTAGGTCGGACGTCCATAGGGATGAAAGACCAGAAGATGGATGTTGTGACCCCAACCAGGGGTAGAGAGACACCAAAGGATGGCACCAGGAATAAAGAAGGATGTTTCCCCCAAGACATTCTGGTATGCCTAGAAC
>JZKD02S0862188.1:499947-515218 GCA_000966675.3 Picea glauca
GGGGGATTTCCCTTCCACCATGATGCTGACCCTTGAGGGACCCTAACATCATCATGTTGATCCTTGACGTCATCCAGTTAGGGTTTGGAATTTATGAGGATGTTTTCGTGCGAGTTGACACGTGTGGCAACATTTGGGGCTTCTGGAGGCCAAGCATTTTCCTTTTGATGCCTAGAGTTCCATCCTAGGGGTATAATGTCACCCTATAAGGTCTTGAAGTCATCTCTTAAAGTGAAATTAGGGTTTAATTATCTTAATTTGTGTAAAAACTAGATTTTTCATGTAATTTGGCCATGTCGGCCTTTTCATGACCTAATTGTAATTAAAGGTCATTGACATTGTATAAATAAGAGATAAAACTCTCATATTTTTTCATCATTCACTCATCACAAAAGTGGTGGTCTAAAATTTGACCCTCTTTAAGGGTTATTGGCTAAAATCTAGTGGTGCACACTTCTTGGAGGAGGCATTTCTTGGTGTATTTTGGCAAATTTTCATGTGGAGGATCTTCAACTAGGGTTTATGCTTGATTATTCTTTGTGAAGTAAGTGAGAAATTTGCATTTCTTTATTGTGAATGAATTCTTATGGTTACTTTACTTGTTTCATGTCCAATATTATGAAATTGCTTGCTTGAAACCCTATGAGAAAGACATATGTTACTATCTTTTTCTTTATAGTCTTCCATGTGCTAAAATTTCTTGAAAGGCACCCATATAGATGTATATACTAGATACCTACCATTGTAGCACTCTATTAACCCTACTTCCTTGTCCATTGCATATTTTATTACAATTTGTTCATGGAAAAGAGAAATCGTTAGGGCCCAACCTTTGTTACTTTCTAACAATTATCTCTAGGTGTTGGATTTTTGAGGCCTTGGGATACCAATGCCTTTCTCATCCTCTCCATCCCTTTGACATAAAATTATCATTGCTAATTTTCCTCTAAGAATTTCTTCTACCATTATTGACTACATTACCCTAGAAAGGCATTATTCTACAACCTACAAGTGTTGATTGATCAGAGAAGAACTCAAGCCTTTATCCTTGACTCTCTTACTAACATTTGCTAACCCTAACTTTTTGTTGTTGCAAAACATTTCTACAACCATACAAACATACATTGATTGGATACATTTTCCTACAAAACTTGCACTTAACTCATTCAAAACTCAATTGTGATCATTACTAGTCAATGTGCTAGGTAAGTGCTAACTTTGTATGCTGTTTTCTTCCACTTTAGAACATCAGAATTTGTTGTTGTTGAAAAATATTTATACAGTCATCTAACTGCAGCAAATTCTCTAAAAAAGTGACCTATTTTGCTAGCTAGACATTGACAAACTTGCTTGTGACAATCTTTTATCATTCAGCTAGGTTAAAGCTATTTCTTCTTTTTGTTTTCAAGCACTCTCAAGGAAAAATTCTTGAGGCTATTATAAAATATTAATTGTTGTTATAAGCCGTTGCATTGCTGCAAATTCATATCATCTAGCTTACTTTTTTAAGTTTCATTGTCTTATGAAGCACTAACATCAATTTGGTACTTGGAAAGTGCCCATTTTTGCCTTGTTGTCTTGTTCTGGGCAGGTACACAATATTATTTATTTTCTTCATCTCTATAAGACATAAAGAACCCCTTGATTTGAGTGATATGTGAGAGGGGAAGGATTTCCTTGTGATTAATTACCTTAGCCTTCTCAAATGCCCAGGTCACCGGGGACGTCTCCCCTGGGGTAGTCTTGACATACTCCTAAATAGAAAGGGATCTCCTATTAAGGTGATAGTGATAGGTTATTCCCAGTTACACCAATTTTGTACCCACTTGCCTTGGGCTTTTGGGAAAGTACAAATTGTGCGACAACAATCAACAACAAATATTTTCTTGGTGTTACACTCATTTAGAGTATAAAATATGACTTTCTCCTTAGCCATATGATAAGATTCTCTAGAATCAATAAGCCACTCATCAGAAGAAGAAGTAGAAGTTGCATTGAAGGAGAAACTGAAAACAAAAAGTGCATTTCCATGAGAAGAATAATAATAATTAGAATCAATATTGATGTTTTTCTTCTTCATAGTTACTTTTAAAGCTTCCATCTTCTTGAAACATTTGGAATCATCATGACCATTTTTGTCACAAAAGTTGCAATCTCTGTCATTCTTCTTTATTTTAGATTTTTCTCATTTGTCACCATTAGGAGCTGAGGTTGTTTGAGTGGGTTTGGGACCCTTTTTTTCTTCTTTTTGTGGTGAGGTTGTTGGTTCTTGGGATTCTCGATTTTATCTTTCTGTTGGGCTACTAAGGATTTGCTGGAGGTACTCGCAACGTTGATCACTCCAAGTTATACACGCTTATCTTGCTCTCTAATCAAAGCATCATAAGAGGAATCAAGAGTGGATTTTTGATAAGATTTCCATACAGACTCTCTCATGGCATAAAAGGTATATACAAATACATAATATACACTACCTAGCTTATAAAGAATAATATAGATGCAATGCTCTTCCTCCAACATTATGTTACACTCTTCACACAAAATTCTAAGTGTTTTAAACTTAGATATATAGTATTCAATGCAAGAAAAATCATTTGGACTTAAAGTCAATATCTTATTTTCTAACTGATGTGCTCAAATAATATTTTGTTTACCAACCATAGATACAATCTTTTCCCAAGCTTCATCGGGGTCATCAATTTTTTGAAGGTAGAATCTTAAATCATGGGCGATGGACATTCTGATTAGTGCACGTCCTACATCATTCCTATTATCCCATTTGACTTTATTTTCATCATTAGTGGGTTCTTTTTCCTTTCCCAAGATAATCCGGTACATGCCTTTACTTCTTAATAAATCCTCCATAAAGGATTTACATTGGAAGTAGTTGGTGTTGGTAAGAAAAACATCATTGGAAGAAGCCATATTCAATATGCATACAATGTGGATTTGAAAATAGAAACTAATGATTTGGATGGAAATATCTCGAAAAATTAGGTGGTTTAATAAAAACAACATTGAAAACAGACTTCAAATGTGAGAGTTATGTCCTTTTGAAAAAAAACATAAATGGTAACCAAAGAGCCATGTGGCAAGTAGAAGTTGGTCCACGTGGTGATACCCCTCCAAATGACCTCACTTTTACAAATAAGTTGTTTTATGAAGTGAACAACTTTTATAAAAAGAAGAAGGGATCACTTTTACAATGGAATTACTTTATAAAAGAAAGTTGTATGGAAAATAAATAACTTTAAAATAAAACATTAAATATACTTATAGTTATTCATTTTTATACTTAGTGAAATACACTTTATAATGGATGAATGAACTTTTAAAAAAAAGGTAACAAAAAAAACACTTGAACTCAAAACCTCTTGCTTAATAAGACAACTTTTAACCAAGTGAGCTAGCAAAAAATATTTTATTTTTTAGAAGGAGGATTGGGGTTGTTGTTTTTGTTGTTGAAGACAACCTTAGAGAGTGTGTTCATAAAAAACTCTTTTCACACAAGAAAAATTTTTCACTTCTCGATGATGACAGTTGTTGTGGAAGACAACCTTGGAGAGCATGCTAAAAAAAAACTCTTTTCACACAGGAATTTTTTTTCGCTTCTTAATGACAATAAAGGGTCAGATCTCGGTTAGCTTACCCAAAAAATGCACCCTCTCTGATCTGTTTTTGATTTTTTGAGATTGCACAAGACGTAGGGGAAAGAGCATATGCAGATCCAAAAGAGTGGAAACCCAAAAACAAAAAACAGAAAATGGAAATGAAACCAAAATAATACTCTGCAAAAAATTAAAAAGGGTGTATTCGAGATTTATACCTCTAGATCTGACTAAAATGGTCGTATATTTAGAAAATGAAAACCTTTTAGAGTGAAACGAAAAATTTTCTTGACTTGAACAGACACTCCAAAAGAAATGTAACAGTCCTCTCAGCCCATAAATGTATGGAAAGTAAAAAAACTAGAGAGGAAGAAACTCAGATTCACGATCTCAATCTACAATGGGAATGGGTCTTTAAACATGCTTTGATACCATGTTAGACAACACATGTATTCCAATAGAGAATGAACACCTTTAGTATTCACTCACACAACCAGATCAAATATTATCAAATCGATATTTTTGATGTGGTAAAACCCTACGGGGAAACATCCACGGCGGGGCCAACGTGGCAACTTGGAGAAATTTATTAATGCAAAAGAAAAAGGTCACAAAGAGATTTAAAAGATATTTTCTCAAAATCTATCATTAGCAAGTGACCCTCCATGATCTTTAAATAGAGATCATGGACCAATTAGGTGTTAAGACATGGATCTATGTAGCCATTAAGATCAAGGAGAATATGAAATGTCAGATCACTCTGCGTCGGAAACATATTGTGATCATTGGATTTCCTAACTATAAATGCACACTAAAGAAACACACTAAGAAACACACTTTTACCCAACAACACATTAGACCAAGTAGATTTTATCTAACTCCTAAGTGTCTAAATATACTAACACCTTGGAATAGGTTGAAGAGTAAACTCTCCAAGGTTGTTTAAATGAACATAGGAGTCTGACTAGGGAGTGCTAAAAGTCCAATTTTTGTATAGGTGTGGCTAGGAAACTCCTCTAACATAGGTGCTAAACACGATATTACGTGAGGGTGACTAGAAGAGATTACCCATCCAATACTTGTCCAAATGTCGATGGATTGTCGAGTATATGGGGGTTCCTTTAGTACTACTTGGCCATCTGTGGTGTTAGTTCTTTTGGAGCTTCGGGATTGGATACCCTTCCCATATTTAATTTAAAGTGGTATATCAACTACTATGTCGTTCTCAAAGGATCAAAGGTATTTCTCCAAAAAGGGTAGAGCCTCCACTACCTTCTCAAAGGCGTCGATGGGATAGAGTTGGTTCATGGGATAGAGTTGGTTCTTTTGAGCTAGTACATTCTTCCAATTTAGTATATCCAAATGTTGTGGATTCAAAAAATTCTACACCATAAATTACTAGGGTTGTGGATCTTGAAGATGAAGGTTTTTTTTATACATTTTAACCCTCTTCTCATTGGACCTCATGATCCAGTGCTTGTTCAGATTTCAACTTCTTCAAAGTCGAATTACATTGTCAGCCTTTTAGTTGATAAAAAAGATCATCAATCCTTGGAAAATAATATTTATTCTTGATTGTAACTTTGTTTAGTTGTTTGAAGTCAACACATAACCTCAGTGTTCCATCTTTCTTCTTGAAAAAGAGAACTGGGGCACCCCAAGGAGAAACACTTGGGCATATGTAACCTTTCTTTAACAATTCTTCTAGTTGCATTTGCAACTCTTTTAGCTCTAGTGTGCTCATTATGTAGGGAGTCTTAGATATTGGGGAAGCTCTAAGAATCAAGTAAATTGAGGTATATATGCCCCTCTTTGGTGGAAATCCTGGAAATTCGTCAAACACATCTTTATACTCTTTCAAGACTGAACAATTCTCAGGACTCGACTCCTTATCCTTCATTGGCTCTTCCATGTGGGTTGCATATATCTGGCACCCTTTTCTAAAAATTATTTTCAACTGTAACGTTGAAATCTCTCAGACGTATAGAGGCCTTGGAATACCTTGTATTGTCCTTGAATTCTGGTGGCAACCTACACTCGCTCGGAGCACGATCGCCTCCTCCAGGACCTTCTTCCCTCTATGGCCCGAAGAACTCAAAGGTTCTTCTGATCCCCTTTTGGGAATCCTTCGTAGCCACAGTAATTCTTCCCCTCAGGCGATCCCCCTTCCTTGATTATTGGAGGATCGGAACTCATGGATTCGCAAGTTCAGCAATCAAGTGCTATACCCTCGGATCCCCGAGACCCGATGTCTTTGGTCAAAGCACTGAATTTTCCCCCTACCGATCCTCGGCTCTATCGCAGTTTCACGCACTCGCAACCTCGCTACCCGCAATGCCCACCTTTTGGTTCTCTAGCCTCCGATACCCGAAGTGCCGAACTACCGATACTCACAACCTCGTTTCCTCGTCACTTCGCTTCCCACAACTCCTGACACTCGTTCCTCCAACTCTCGAGTTTTGAACTCGCGAGATTTCAGTTTCCGCCACCTGTCCTCCACTTACTATGACGGTCCCACTCGGCTTACGTCTCTATTTGAATATCGCACTTCGCATTCTCGCGACTTCCGTTGCGTAAGGTTAGGGTCTTACCCCATGAACTCCCGATATGCCGATCTCATGAATGATACAACAGTCCGTCGACTTGTATTTAAACTCTGGTCCTCCTGAACTTCGAATTTCCTTCGCACCTGCACTGCAACCCTCTGGCAACTCCAAGAGATCCAATTACTCATGGATTCTCGCAGATTCTCCACGGAGAATACTGACCATCCACTCTTCTTCTCGTGCAATACACAAACGAGAAGTGCCTCTCCGCGAGACTCGTTCGTCAACCTACGACGTCTCCGTTCAACCTGCTCACGTGACTTCTCTGTGATGCCCTTCAACAACCTTGAAGGTTTATCCCTCCTAAGCTTCGATGACTTCAACTCCCTCAGAAAGAAGTTCTTACACGCACTCCTTGCGACAAACCTTCAACAATTGCTCAGTGTTGAAGTCTTTGATCCTGCGCACTCCTGCAACAGAATTCCTTCAATCCCCGTTCCTCAGAATCCCAACTCTGAGTCTTCGTCTAGCCTGCGCACGCCTTGCACGACTCTGATGCCAAACCTGCACTCCTGAGAGCTTAGAACAAAAGTTATCCCTACTTGAACCCTACAGTCACGCACTCCTTGCGGACAAATTCAACTGCACTCCTTGCAGGAATTCTCTAGTTCAAAATAGAGAAACAATTGAAACTAGCTCCTTGTTCTCCCAGACTTTACTTCAACCATGAAATCCCATACACAGTACATAAAAGCAAGTGTATGACAGAAAGAAAACATTCATGAGCATAACATCAACAATACATAGAGAACAACACAACCATGGAATTGAATCAAAACTTTCTTCTATTAATTCAATATCTGTACATGGAAGTTCCTCATACACTTCTCTGCTCTTCTCTCCTGAATGTTCTCAATAATAATGTTACAATGTACAAAGGAGGGTGTCTATATCCCGTTTCCCTCTCGAACTCCAAACTATCAAATCTAGAATTAAATGTTCTATCTACTTTACATTAAATCTATTAAATGCCTTATCTACCTAAGGACGTGAACTTATCCGCTCAAGGTCCATTTCAATATACAAAGTGTGCTTCATTACTCTACACATTAATGGTTGGTGCAAAAAATATCTAGGTGTTTCAAAATTTGTGCTGGTGCTGTCCAGCTGTCTTTTTTGCTTCCATGCTGGCTCGCTTGACATGGGCGATGCTCCTGCATCAAATTCCCTTCCTCATCAAGACATGTGAAAAACTTTTTATAACAATCTAAAACAACACTGATTTTCTAGCCAATCCATACCAATCAAGTAGTTATAATACCCAAGTGGTATGATGTTCAAGTCTTCCTTAGTGTTAGTTCCATTCATGTTTATAGGAAATTCTTTAACAAAATAACTAATTCTTCTCTTGGTTCCAGTGGCTAGCTGAACTAACCAATACTTTTCATGCTTATGTTTCTTCAATTTAAATCTTTCAACTAGCTTTGGATCTATGTATCTATGACTAGCTCGAGAATCAATTAAGATGACTATGGGATGATTATCAATATTACCTTCCACTTCGATCTTGTGGGATCAATAGTCTGCTTGTCTATTGTCCAATGTTGCATAGATCCTCGACATGATTTTGCTCATTTCCTCTATTGTCTCCTCCTTCTTGATGCTATGTACAATATTCATATTATCTCCTTGGTGAGGACAATATTTATACATGTTATCTTCCTCACATACCCAAAAATTTATGGGATGATACCTTGGCCCATTTCCCAAGGACTCCACCATTTTTTTATCACCTTGAGATGGCTACCCTTGTTGATATGCTTGAGATCTATTTCTGACAAAATGTGGCTTGAATCCTTTCTTCCTTTGATCCATATTTCCTTTCTTATTGTCATCCCAAGTCCTTTGGAAAGTTGGCTTTCCTCTGTTCTTCTCATACAAATACTTGTCTTTTCTTATGGCTTCTTGTAAATTCCTGGGTTCATCAAACTAAATTTTGTCCCTGTAAAAGGATGGCAGTCCACTTAGGAACCCCTGAATTTTGACCTTCTTGTATTTGATGAATCTCACATACCTGATCAGTTCCAAGAACTTCCTCTCATATTCATCCATGGTCATGTTCCTAATCTTGATTTCAAAGAACTCTTTCATCTTCTTGTCATAATATATCTCTGACAAGTACTTATTGAATTGCTTCTAAGAAATTATTTTCTCATCAAGGTGCTTAACATACTTTAGTTGTTTCCACCACATATATGCCTTCCCTTGAAGGTGGTAGGATTCAATGTTGGATTCTAAATTTGATGAGTAGTTATGCAATTGGAATTTCCTCATTCCCAACAACCATGCTTTTGTATCTTCACCTTTCTCATTTTCTCCATCAAATGATGGTGGCTTGATTTTCCTCAATTCCCCTTGCAAGCTATCTGACCCATTTCTCCTTCTATGCTTACTGACAGGAGATATACTTGAGATACTTTTCGACCTCGAACATGGATACGTTTTTTTTGGTCAAGTTCCCTAAGGAATGATAATGTCGATGTATGCTAATACTCCTTGATCATCTAGATCCTCCATGATCATCCCCTCTATCATGAGATCTAGAGACCTCCGCGTGTTTTGCGCTAGCTTCTTTCCTTGTGCTTGAATCATTTTTGAATTGCTTCTGTAGAATATTTAGTATTTTAAGTATATGTTCTTGAGTGCTCATGATACTCTCATTATCGACTCTATAGCTATGCACTTCTTTTTGCAGGCTTATCATAGTTACAGGATCTTCTCTATATCTTCTCCCATTAACTCAGTCTAAGCATTACCCATGATGGTATGCATGCCTCTAATTTGTTTTCCATGGTTGTAAGACCCTTGAGCATCCTCCATGTCTTTATTCCTCATGTAGGAGATAAAGTTTGATTTTATGTGTCTCTAATTCTACAAGAATGTTCATGCAATAATTGTTGTTAGAATTAAGCATATTGCAAAATATTTATTAATTATATCATAGGTCATTCTTCATGAATAATATTAATGCATTATTCTATAATATGATTCCTTAAATGCATTCCTCTCTGAAACAAGTTTCCAATGATTGTACTCATGCATCATTCTGAGTTTTGGGTGAAAAGTTACAACAATTTCAAGTTGCAATTTCCACTCTTTTACTGCTACAAAATCCACGTTTATCACTTTTAAAGAAAATATAATGCCCAAATCAAGCGTTTGGCTTGAAATATATCTTATACTCCTCAAATACCTTACCAATGACTATTTGTTCACTTCAATCCGAGCTTTGCGCTGAAAGTTATGGTGAAAAAACAATGAAGGATTATTCAATAGCACATTCAACACAGTAGAAATGTTCAAAAACCATCTGATCATTTCCTGATTAGATCTCCATCGTTGATGGATTCATCGTGGATATATGTTATACCTTCTTATTTACTTAGTCATTTTCAAGACTTTGTTGCGGGTTCAGGTTGTCCCATATTTCTTTCACTCTTAGAACTCCATCCACTCTTCTGCCTGATCGATCCTTACGGCTTAGACAAGTATTCAAAATGTATTTCACTGTATTCATGGACTCAGAAGTCAATAAATCATTTTCTACACACATACCTTCCATGAACCTACCACCAACACTTAATTTATTTTCCATTTGTCTAAGAAGTTTTAAAGCTTAACCCTTTTTTTTTATCTTCACGGACTCACAGACTCATATTTCTCATTTTCCTTTCATACGTTCATTCGAGAAATCTCCATACTTAACCATTTTCCCTCTTCACAGACTCGCGGGTTCGTGGACTTGTAGAATCATATTTCTCATTTTCCTTTCCTAAGCCCATCCGATAAATATTTATACTTAACCATTTTTTCGTCTTCGCAGACTTGCAGAATCATATTTCTCATTTTCCTTTCATACGTATGTCCAATAAATCTTCATACTTAACCATTTATCTTTCTTCGCAGACTTGCATACTTATATTTCTGATTTTTTCAAAATCTTACTGTGGTTTCGTGGGAATGACAGATATGCTGCCACATGGATCCAAATCCTATGCCAGCTATCATTACATCCACCATGGAAGTACATGTATTTATTCTTCCATGTCAATTGACACATGGCCACCACATCATGCTAATGTCATCGTATGGAAAAATACCCAAAAAAAAATTATTTTTCTTATTTTTCGCACTTTTTTGAAGAACTCATTTTCACAATTATTTCAGTGGCTTCCATTAGAGCTTTCAATTAAGCTCGATACAATCAAATAATTGGGTCTATACATACAATTTCTACCCCCTACTCTTCAAATTTCGCCTCCTGCACATTTAACTTGTCTTGAATTATTTTGCGAAAATTGGGGCTTTTTCCTAATTTTGCCTCAGTTTTGTTAGGGGCACCATAGATTCTCTTTAAATTCAACTTCTGACCATCTACAGGAAAAAATATGCTCAATTAGAGACTAATTTTGGAAGCTTTAATTCCTGGGTTCGATTCTTCTGCATACCCATGAAATTTTCCCAATTGCACTGTTAACATTTGTGGAACAATTTGCAAACGAACTCTCCCTAACATTCTGTCAGAGAATTTGCTTGCAAACTCTGAAATTTCACTTCTGCGCTCTGCTAAATGGCCCATGCAGAATCAATGTTGAAAACTTTTCTCTGATACCACTTTGTAACGTACCCAACCCTCAACTGGGTCACCTCAATGTTAAAATGACCCAATAGAAATTTATGATACCAAATTAAAGTGCAGAAATAATACACAACATGAAGTTCAAGATCATTCAATTGTGCATGCTAATTAAAGCCATAAATATAGCTACTCTAAATGTGCACAGTAATAACTAAGTGTAGGTAGCATCATTCCACCATAAACTATGGTTTTGTTTGCATCATTTTTCTCATCTCAAGTAACCTTTAACCAAATATAATTTCTGAGTAAAATGCACAACAAATATATCAACAATTATCATGACTAAAAACAACACATAAGAACACTTATATTAAGGAAATGTGCAACTTGATGTAGAGGACATACGTTCCTCCCAATCGTCGCCTTGTTGTTCCAATTCTCAATAGAAAGACACCCCTGAGCTGGGGCTATGAATCCACAAGAGACACCAGTCCCTAAAGTTGGTTGATGTGCCCTTTTTAGCAGTTAAAATCTCAGCTAATTCCAGTCCACCAACAAGCTCCCCCTCAACCTGCACAACCCAAGGGATGAAATCCCCCTTCACTTCTCACAATCCCTCAGGCTTTTCCACTCCCCTACGGGGATTCTAGCACAAGTTGGACAAAAATTCTACTTGCTGGGAGTTTAGGAATTCTATAGCTGCAACAAAACCCCCCCCAATAGCCAAAAATGCATGCTCCTTCAACGAATTTCGAACAACTCATCACTCCCAGGAACACAACCCCTTTTTCCATGAAAACTACAGTTCCAAACAACAAGAAAACATGTCCACCATAGTTTCCTACAAGATCCCACACTCATAACTCTATTGTTGGTTAGAAAAACTCCATGTAAAACAACTCTCTATGCCAAAAACATGAATCCGTAAAAAAAATGGGTTTCCCTACCCATACAAATTTCCTGTCTTCCTCTCGCTTGCTTGACTTGCACTCTTCCCCAATCTAATTGCACTCATCTCCCATGCTCTCAATAACTATGGGAAGTGACTCTCACCCCAACCCTCTTACATGAATTCAATGATTGGACTCTAGAACACTCAACAATTATTGGAAGGTTCATGGAAAGGATAATTTAGAGAAGAATGAGAAATGGTTTTTGGTTTAATAGATATAGGTAACTCTCCCCCTTGGACCCATACCCTCTCTTGTGGATACTTATCCCCATACCCATCTGTGTCCATTTATTGGTTGGTGATACATTTCATTCATTATATTTCAATTTACATCATTTACATATTGGTTCTTGGTTATACATCACATTTACAATATACATCACTTGGCTCTCGGCCACATGCTACATTTACAATACACATTGCTAGTTTGGGGTTGAAAATGGGGATGTTACATGCATTTAAGAAGACAAGATAGCACCACTTCTAATGAAACACTTCCAAACACAACATTACTTGCACCAACCGACAACTTCTCCGTAATTATAAAAAAGTTCCATGATGTGGGACTTTCGATAACAGATGTAGTTACTTTGTCCGATATTTATCAATTTGTTTTATAACAATGTTAGTTTAAATTTCAAATACGAGGAAGGTTATAATGAATAGTTTATTAGTTTAATTTAGTTTAAATTTAAATAATAATAAATAATGTTATAATGAATAGTTTAGTTTAATAATTTATTTTTTTAATTATTATTTTTTAAATGAATAAAAATTATTATTTTTTAAATATTAAATTTGAAATATTATCTTCTTCCATATAAGATTCTTGTTTTTTTCCTTATTTTTTATCTTAAAAAATAGATTTTTTTATGAGTTTTATTTTTCATTTTTTATGTTTACATTAGGGTCATTTTCACTAAGCTATATTTAAAGTACTTATAATTTTCATGCTTTAAAAGTCTAAATAGCTCATTTTTACCTAAATAAAGTCAATAATATACATTTAGTATTAGGAAATATGATGCTTACTTAAAGTGGTTATAAATAATAAAATTAATTTATGAATAAAAAGTAAAAAATATTAAATATTAAATTTTAAATATCATTTTCTTAGATATGAGAGATTCTTGTTGACCTTCTAGTATGGCCAGGTGGCTTGGTTTTTCTTGAATAAAAGTATGAGTTAGCAAGCAATTGTTGGAGCCCATGCTACTAGTTTAAAATTCTGAGTTATGATAAGTTTTTCACTAAAAAGAAAAATATGAGAGATCCTTATTTTTTTCCTTATTTTTAATTTTATAAAATAGTTTTCATGAATTATATAAATTACAATTTTATTATGTTATGATGCACAATTAAAATTTTGTTATTACAGTATCAATGCTAGAGATTGATGTTACCAACCAATCATAATTTAGATAAATAAATAAAATAATAATGATGTATAAAATAAATTATAGAAACGGTAAGCACATTATTATCTTAATATTTAATAAAAAAGAAAAAATTATAAAAAAAAAATCTTATATTTTTTTGTTTTGAATATTATTATGTTATAGTTTTATTTTATTTTATATATATTTATATTCATATTTTATTATTTATATTTTTAATATTTATCTTTTATCCGATTAAATTACCATACAACATTTGTTATATCGACAATTTTAATAATTCCCCTCATTCATCCATGTCAAATGTTTACATCCAAGTCATATCCAACCATTATCCATTAACAACAACTTGTATTATTGTATTACATCACTTTGTCACAACAACTTCGATTATCATATTACATCACGTTGCCACTAACCTTAAATTGATTGTCATATCAGTTCACACAAATGTTGGATGTTTAAATCCATCATCATCTCCCATAATTTTGTAAAAGTTGATTAATTCTCTCACATTATTATATTAATAATTTTTGATAAAATTATTAAATATATTTTTAAAGAATTAAATTGGAATGGAATAGTATTTAGTTATATATAGGATTGAAATTAAATTTTATTAAATATATATTGTTTCATTAAAAATAATTTTATTATTTATTATAAGGGATATTGATGTTTTTAGAGATATTGTTTTCATTGAAACAGTTTTTTGATTTTGGAGTAAGACTTAACATTGTTTTTGATTGTTTAAGAGATCATCTTCTCATATATATATAAAGAAACAAGTTAACTAATGAAGACCTAAATGATAATGATGATGATGATGATGATGATGATTAATGTCCACTAAGACCTAATTGGTGTATCAGACCTTAAGAGGGTAAGTGATTAGTTGTAATTTTTTAGAATTTTGTTTGTGTGCTCGAAAAACATTAAGAGAAGCTTTCCAAAATCACCATACTTTTGTTGAGTTAAGAGGTTAGGAAGGTTGGTAGTGTGATCAATATTTTGAAAATGAGATCTAATATGAGTATAGGTTGGACAATCTAAGAGAAAATGCTTTCATCTTCAACCCTCTTAGTGTCACAAAGGTGACTCACTCTTTTATCCCATGACGTTTTAGGAATTGACCAACACCCAGTTTCACCATGGACCTCGTAAGAATTTGTTCTTATCTTAGCAATGTTTTTTTTTTTTCTTTACACTTGGCAAAGCAGATAGATAATTTTGATCTTCTAGATTAGGGTTGATTACATCTTTATAATACCTTAATTTTCTTTTTTCCTCTAACTCTTTATCACACCACATTTTTTTCTTAAATTTTGATTTGACTTTTTTTAATAGTATATTTATTCTGCAAAATGGTTTCTTCCATGATTCCCCAATAGTTTAGCCAAGACCAGACATCTTTATGCCATCCTAGCTAGACTTATAGTAATACATCTAACAAAAATGAAATTCTACATTTTTACAAATTACCAACTAATTATTTTAAATGATGTTATTTTCATTAAATATATTTTTGAATAATAATGATAAATAAACTAATATGTATAAAAAGTAACCAATAATAATTATCATCAATACAAATTAACAACAATTAAATTAAATTTTCTACCTTTTTTTTTTTTTTTTTTAAATAAAAAAGGAGGAGCCTGCTATATTAGATTATCAAAAAACTGTAACAAGATATACAGAGTAATGGGTCTGAGTCACCAAAAATGCTGCTGGAAACCGGAAACCAGCATAGGTGCATAGCAAATAATAGTTGTATACTAGTGGCATCTGTCTTGCCCGGAGGAAACCAGGACAGATGTCTAAAGTCTAAAAGAGCATAAAACAGTAGCATAGAAATCTAAAAACCCAATAGAACATAAAGACCTAGGTACCCGGTGACCTGTCGCCATTATCGGTCTTCCACATGGACCCAACCGAGATGGCATAAGACTGCGCGCAAAGGGGGCACTTTCGCCGAGCTAGAGCACTAGAGTAAGCATCGAGAAGCATGTCCAGCCGCTGGACCATGAGGAGGGCACGATGCTCCAGGTCAGACATGTGGCCTCGGAGCTCGAACACCAAGAACATGTACTCCTCACGAAGAATAAATTTTCTACCTTAAATATATA
>JZKD02S0862188.1:550217-571866 GCA_000966675.3 Picea glauca
AAATAAATTTTCTTTTGATTGTTTTTAAATTAATTTCAATCGTTTTATTTTTATTAGTTTTCTTAGTTTTTAATTTATCGAAAAAAATAAACTATATTTTTTTGCTAAATATTCAAAAGTAGTATTATTTAACTACAATTATTTTCTATGTGTTGAAGTAAAGGTAAACAATGTGTTAAAAATGATGTTTTCCACTATATTTTAAAAGTATGGAACATAGACACAAATATATGAAAAAATGTAATCTAAAAAAAGTAACTGGTAAAAAATATTTTTAAGATTGAAACAAGCATGGAAAAATGACTAAAAACATAGTTGAATAAAAAAAAATAGAAAATTTTGAAAATAGATGAAAAAAAAGCATTTAAAAAAATAATGTGGAAACATTCTGGATCAAAATTTTTAAATATCGTAAAACCACCTAAAAAGGGAGGGGGGATGCTACCGGTAGCACCATTTTTAAAAGCGGGGTAAAAAATGTGAACCCCCCAAAAACGAGAACTTTGTAGAGTTCTCGTTAAGTTGATAACTATGTTCATTGACTTCTCCATTGATTTTGTGCCAAGAGATGCCCCAACGTCCAAAACACCTTACATAATGGACACACTAAAAATGAAAGAGTTGTAGATGGAGCTCAAAGAGATGTTAAAGAAGGGGTATATATGCCCAAGTGTGTCACCTTGGGGAGTCCCAATGTTTTTTGTGAAGAAGAAAGATAGAACCTTATTGTTTTGTATTGATTTGAAAAAAACTAAAAAAGGTCACCATAAAGAAAAAATACCATTTGTCAAGGATTGATGATTTAGTCGACCAACTAAAAGGTGAAAGAATCTTTTCCAATATTGACTTGAGATCAGGTTATCATCAAGTGAGGTTAAAATAAGAAGATATCATCAAGATAGTGTTCAAAACTAGATATGGGCATTATGAATTTATGGTAGTACCATTTGGGGTATCAAATGCCCCAACTGTTTTCATGTGCCTGATGAGTGGAGTGTTCATGGAATACCTAGACAAGTTTGTGATTGTGTTCTTTGATGATATACTCATCTACTGTAAGTTATAAGAGGAACATGAGAAATATTTAAGAATGGTGCTAAAAGTTTTGACAGACAACAAGTTGTATGCCAAGCTAAGTAAGTGCATCTTCTATCAAAGGAATTCATTAATTGGGCCATATTAGATGTAACATCCCTCCAAATTAAATATTTGAGTAAATTTATGATCCAGGTGGATATTGGTGGCCACCCACCTTTTCCAACTGGCTCAAAACAGTTTTCTAGCAATTTTGACAATTTACTATTTTTAGCAGTTTTTAACTTCCGAGGCCATTTTTAGGGCCTAATTGAAAGTTTTTCAGGATCAATCTTCTCAACGATAGGAAAATGCTCTGATTGAGCCCCCAAAATTCATCTCCTCTATGATACCTTTCTAATGAGCTATCGTGCGCCCCAAACGGAGATCATATGCAAAATTTACACCCCCATGAAGTTGATACACCAAACTACCCAAAATAGGGTCCACACAACTTTTGGCTTTTCATCTTCCGGGGTTAGGGTTTTGGATTTTATTTATGATAAAAAGGCCTTTGGAGCCTCATTGTAAAATCATTTTCTGGCGAATGAGAGTAGCTGTCACATCTTTTCTCATAGATAAGCTGCCACCATTCTAGTGAGTCTTTCACTCTATATTTTTACAATCTTTGTACATTTTCTCTCATTAATAGAAAATTGTGTATTATTGTATATTTGTGTTTATGGTTTCATCTCTGACACATTTATGTTATATTATTGGATATGTGTGATATCTCTGTGCATTTATTTATTATATCTCCACTCTCATTTTGTGCCGAAAATAATCTGGATCAGTGGTATCCAAGCATGCTGCTCTTAATCATTTTTTTTTTTTTCATCGCATGGCCTCGATGATGTCTGAGTATAGAAATTTGGGTATCGAGCTTGTCTCTCGTAAAGGAAATCGTTCTCGCATGCCCAAGAAACCTTCCATGGTGGAAGAAAAGAAAAACGACGGAGCAGACGATTCTATCAATCTGTTTCTTGAGAAATCTCTGACGCGACAGAGGGACAAAATGATGGAGAATTTTTCCCACATCCTTCAACGTCTACTGATAGAAATAGGTGAATATTCATCAAACAACCACTTTGGAAGCACCTATCCTTTCAAGGTACAGGTTAATTTTGATATTCTTATATTTGAAGGTTAGATAGATGTGGATTCCCTAGACAAATGGTTAAATTTGCTAGAAGGTTATTTCTTTGTTCACAATTTTTCCGACAGGGAAAAGATCACCTTCACACTCCTGAAATGTCTCCCCCATGTCAAAAATTGGTGGGAAACTTACTGGGAGAAAGTTTCCATAGAAGAGTATGGAATATATGGGATCGATTCCACTTGGGATTGTTTTGTGGATGTGGTAAAGGACAATATTACCCTGTTGGAAACTATGAGGACCGGTATATGAGATGGAACACACTGTGGCAAGAGAGGGGCCAAGAAGTTCTAGAGTTCACCAATACTTTCCATACCTTGTGCACCAAGCTGGGTATCAAATAATCTGAACGACATTTGGTTCTGAAATACTGTGGGGCTCTACACAAATACATCCAAACTGAAATGGATTTTTTGGACATCTCATCAGTCAATGTTGCTTATCGATATGCTGTTAAAATTTAGCATAAATTGAAGAACCAGAACAAATGAGAGTTTGAGTCTAGAAACCCGCAACAACCAAAGTATGATAAAGACGTCCCTAACAAAAAGTCTTCTGAAAACTAGTCCAAGCCATAGGAAAAGAAGGGTCAGAGGAAGACAAAGAAGGACACCAAAAAATTGTGTGATTTCCACAAAATCCCCTAGCACAACACCGATGAATGTCGCTCAAAACAGTCATTGGTTGTCGAGATCAAAGACAAGGATCCAAACCCTAATTCAGAATATGATAATGAAAATACTGGTAAACGACAGATCATCGACACAGAACCCACTGCTATTGTCGTGACCACAACAATTCAACCAAAAGAACCAACTTATCATGAAGAGGGGGAGTTCCTTTTTCATTCACATATGTAGGTGAAGGGGACCCCGCTGCATTTTATTGTTGATAACGGAATCCAAAAGAACCTCATCTCAACAGAGGTCAACAAACAATTTGGATTGTCGACAACACCACACCTGCAACCATACAACATTGGGTGGCTTCACCAGGTATGAGATCTTCATGTCAACCAACAATGTCTATTTTCATATGGCATCCATCCCTTCAAGGATGTGGTATTATGTTATGTTTCCCCACTGGATGTCTGTGATGTTATCTTGGGCTAGCCATATATGTGGAAACTCCATGTTGTTTATGAGTCTCGACCTTGCAGTTTCATTGTTTCTCCGTGGGGTCATCTCTACAGAATAGTAGAGGTAGTTCTAACTACTGTTCCACCTAAACAATGTCGCACGGTATTATCTCATACTACCAAATTCAGCGTCTTCACAATCTGTTTAAAAGGGGAACTAAAGGATATTGCAACCACTACAGCCTCGGCCCAAGCACCTTCTGTCTATCAGAAGTAGGTCGACAAGATTGCAACAAAACACAAAGATTCCTTCTGCACACAGTCATATCAAGTAGCCTAAGCCTGACTATTTGAATAGATTCAACCCTGCCAACAACAGTTCGTGACAACCTTCAACAAGCTAAGCAGCACAACTTCTCCAACAAGGCAAGCAACTCATCAAGATGTAGATTCAAAAATGCTTTTCCCTCTCCCTTGGGAAACCAATGAAATGGAGACCCTTGCTTCCTAAGGAGGGAGGATTAGTCCATGTGGATATCGGTGGCAACCCACCTTTTCCAACTGGCTTAAAACAATTTTTTGGCAATTTGGACAATTTACTATTTTTAGCAGTTTTTAACTTCCGGGGCCATTTTGAGGGCCTAAATGAAGGTTTTTCAGGATCAAGATTCTCAGTGATAATCAAAGGCTCTGCCTGAGCCCCCGAAATGAATCTCCTCTATGATACCTTTCCAACAAGCTATCACGTGCCCCAAATAGAGATCGTATGCCAAAGTTACACCCCCGGGAAGTTGATACACCAAACTACCCAAAACGAGGTCCACAAAATTGTTGGTTTTTCATCCTCCGAGGTTAGGGTTTTGGATTTTATTTATGATAAAAAGGCCTTTGGAGCCTCATTGTAAAATCATCTTCTAGCGAATGAGAGTAGCCGTCACATCTCTTCTCAGAGATAAGTTGCCACCATTCCAGCGAGTCTTTCACTCTATATTTTTATAGTCTTTGTACATTTTCGCTCATTAATAGAAAATTGTGTATTATTGTATATTTTTGTTTATGGTTGCATCTCTGATACAATTATTTTATATTATTGGATATATGTGATATCTCTGTGCATTTATTTATTATATTTCCACTCTCATTTCATGCCGAAAATAATCCGTATCAGTGGTATCAGAGCAGGCTGCTCTTGATCATTTTTTTCAATGCATGTCCCCAACGAGGTCTGAGTATAGAAAGTTGGTTCTCGATCTTGTATCTCTCGAAGACAATCACTCTCACACTCCCAAGCAACCCTCCATGGTGGAAGAAAACAAAAACGACAGAGTAGACGATTCTATCAATCTATTGCTTGAACACGCTCTCACATGACAGAGGGACGAAATAATGGAGGATTGTTCCCACATCCTTCAACATCCGTCGATAGAAAAATGTGCATATTCATCAAAAAACCACTTTGGAAGAACCTCTCCTTTCAAGGTACAGGTTAATTTTGATATTTCCGTATTAGAAGGTCAGATAGATGCAGATGCCATAGACAAATGGTTAAATCTACTAGAAGGTTATTTCTCTATTCACCATTTTTCCGACACGGAAAATGTCACCTTTGCACTCCTTAAAGATATCCCCCATGTCAAACATTGGTGGGAAACTTACTTGGAGAAAATTTCCATAGAAGAGTTTGAAATATATGGGGCCGATCCCACTTGGGATTTTTTTGTGGATGTTGTAAAGGAACAATATTACCATGTTGGAAACTATGAGGACTAGTATATGAGATGGACCAAAATGTGGCAAGAGAGGGGCCAAGCAGTTCTGAAGTTCACCAATACTTTCCATATCTTGCACACCAAGATGGGTATCAAAGACTCTGAATGACATTTGGTTTTGAAATACCGTGGGGCTCTACACAGATACATCCAAACTGAAATGGATTTTCTAGACATCTCATCACTCGGTGTTGCTTATCAATATGTTGTTAAATTGAGTAGAAATTTAAGCACCAAAACAAACAGGATTTTGCGTCTGAAAATCCGCAACAACTAAAGTATGATAAAGATGGGCCTAGCAAAAATTCTCCTGAAAACCAGTCCAAGACAAAGGAAAATAAGGGTCATGGGAGGATAAAGAAGGACACCAGAAAATGGTGTGATTTCCTCAAAATCCCTTGGAACAACACCGATGAATGTCTCTCAAAAAAGTAATTGGTGGTCGAGATCAAAGACAAGGACTCGAACCATGATTCATTATCTGGTTCTGAAAATACTGGTAAAAGAAAAATCATCGATGCAAACCCCACTGCTATTGTCGCGACCACATCAATTCTCCAAAAGAACCAACATATCCTGAAGAGGGGGAGCACATTTTTCATTCACATATGTGGGTGAAGGGACCCCACTACATTTTATTGTTGATAGCGAAAGCCAGAAGAAAATCAACTCAACAAAGGTCGTCAAACAATTGGGATTGTCAACAACACCACACTTGCAACCATACAACATTGGGTGGCTTCATCAGGGATGAGATATTTGTGTCATCCAACAATGTCGATTGTCATACAACATCCATCCCTTCAAGGATGAGGTATTATGTGATGTTTCCCCACTGGATGTCTGTGATGTTCTATTGGGCCAACCATATATGTGGAAATGTCATTCTGTTTATGAGTCTCGACCCCGCAGTGTCATTGTTTCTCTGGGGGGTCATCTCTACAAAATGCCAGAGATAGTTTCAACTACTGTTCCACCTAAACAATGTTGCACAGTAGTATCTCATACTACAAAATTCAGCTTCTTCACAATTTGTTCAAAAGGGGAATAAAAGGATACTGCAACCACTACAGCCTCGGCCCAAGCACCTTTTATCCAACATAAGTAGGTAGAAAAGATTGCAGGAAAACACAAATATTCCTTTTGCACACAGTCATCTCAGGTAGCCCGACTGGTTGAATAGATTGAACCCCGCCAGTAACAGGCTCGTGACAACCTTCAATAAGCTAAGCAATGCAACTTCTCCAACAAGGAAAGCAACTCATCAAGATGCATATTCAACAAATGTTTTTCCCTGTCCCACGACAACCCAACTCAATGGAGACCATTGCTTCCTAAGGGGGGAGGATTGATCCAGGTGGATATCAGTGGCCACCAACCTTTTCCAATTGGCTCAAAACATTTTTCTGGCAATTTTGGCAATTTACTATTTTTAGCAATTTTTAACTTTCGAGGCCATTTTGAGGGCCTAAATGAAGGTTTTTCGGGATCAAGCTTCGCAATGATAGGAAATGACTCTTATTGAGCCCCCAAAATTAATATCCTCAATGATACATTTCCAACAAGCTATCGTGCACCTCAAACAAAGATCGTATGTCAAAGTTACACCCCTAGGAAGTTGATACACCAAACTACCCAAAATGGGGTCCACAAAACTATTGGCTTTTCATCTTCCGGGGTTAGGGTTTTGGATTTTCTTTATGATAAAAAGGCCTTTGGAGCCTCATTGTAAAATCATCTTCTAGCGAATGAGAGTAGCCGTCACATCTCTTCTCAGAGATAAGCTGTTGCCATTCTAGCGAGTCTTTCACTCTGTATTTTTACATTATTTCTACATTTTCACTCATTAGTAGAAAATTGTGTATCACTGTATCTCTGATACATTTCTATTATATTATTGGATATCTGTGATATCTCTGTGCATTTATTTATTATATCTCTGCTCTCATTTCATGCTGAAAATAATCTGGATCAATTTATGTGGTTGTGGTTATTGAATTATGACATTGGGAAAAACTTTGATAAACATTTTTTATCACCATAAGTAATTGATGGTGAAAAACATTTATGCAAATATTATTTTTAAATTTTATTTTATTTAAAATTAGTTGAGATAAATTGATGAGAGAACCCAACTATGATAAGAGAAATACTTTATTCCATGGGGAAAGTGAAAAGAGGATAGAAACCACCAGGGTAAAAGTGATTATTGTCCATGAGGACAAGTGTGAACTTACCCCCAAGAATGTGGGAGGTTACGAAACATCTAGCAAATAATTAGGCCAAGATTCCCAATAGTTTTTTTTTTTTTGTAAATGAGTGTGTGAATCTATATTTCATTATAATGTTTTAGTACAAAACTGATGCTTGGACTCCTAGGATCTGCCTGAATGGAAACCAGATCCGGGGTCCCTAGAATGCGGTATCTGAAAATAAACAAGAAGTGCTTGGGTCGCCACCACGGGAAACCAACCCAGGATACCATAATCGAGTCTTAAAAACTTCATCAAAAGAAAACAAAAAGTCTTAACATAGTGGGGTTAACTCCTACTCTGAGAGACATGATCTAGGATAGTTTAGGTTGATGGGGTGCTCTTTATCTCCTTCCTGCTGTGTCGTGTCCTCTTCCCTCTGTTCCACCAGACGTAGCTTTTTGATGCATGATGGGGTTCCATTTATGTCGGCTGGAGTGATATCTATATGGTGGACGTAGCAGAGATAGAGATGAAATTTCCTTGCCATCCACTTTGGTTTCTCTTGTTGTCTTTTTTGGTCCTCCACCAGCCTTTTCACCCCCACCTCTAGGTTACTGAGGCGGTTGAGAATTCCTGTGCACTCTTTCTTCTGCTCTTTGGTTTCCATCCTGTTGGTCTCCCCCCCGGTCCACACACATCTTTCCTATCAACATTTTGGTTCTCCAAGCTTCCTCCATCGTCTTGTGGTATAGGGTTAACCTTAATTGTGTGGCTCCAGGGTCCCGTATGCCCCCTTCTTCCTGGGTTAGTGTTGCCCAAGATTTTCCCCTATGCGCATTGTTGATTTCTCCCTCCCATCTTTTAATGATGTTCTTCCCCTTGGTGTCTATCTTCGTGTGGAAGGTGCTCTTTTCTTCCTTGGCCTCCTGTTCGATTCTTGTCTTCTGTCGGGTGCTCTGTGGAGGTTCCTTCCCCTAGGGGCCTCTTTTGTTGTTGGTTTTCTTCATGCATACCATATTCACTTGCAGGTGGTGGTTCTTACGTTGGGTTCTTTCCCTGTTTCATTTCACCCCCTTCTGGTAAGTAAGGTGGTCCCTCTAATTGCGATGCCTCGTTTTGTGGTAAAGTTTGGTGTCCCTACCTTTATGGAGCCAACCTGGCTGTGGTCCCTCTAATTGCGATGCCTCGTTCTGTGGTAAAGTTTGGTGTCCCTACCTTTATGGAGCCAACCTGGCTGTGGTCCCATCCTTCTGATCATAGTCTGCTCTTCAAGGTGGTTCTGCCCATCAGTATCCTCTGTTTCAGAGCATGTGCGCTTGATGATATTGTCGTTATCCTTGCACCAACGCTTTTCCCTGCTCGTTGTATGCCATTCCTTTCCCCATCCCATCTTTGTACTTAGGTGAGGTGTGCTCCTACTTGGCTCTAGTGTAACCTGTCGTCCTTCATCCTTTTTTTCCTACGAGTTATCTCTTCTTATTTACAATGGGTAACTTTTGTACTTCTTTTTATTGATAGGACCGTGGTGTCGTACCTTCGCCTGATGTGTGATTTGCATCTGCATTTATATACTTATTTGATTGGTGGGCCATCCACTCTTGTCTGGGACCTACGTGTCCTTCAGTGTTTGTTGCACCTCCATTCTTGCCACAATATTTCATACTACTCCTGTTGTCCCAGTATTTTGCTGCAAGTTGGGTGCAGTCTGCCTGGAATTGACCTTGCAGGATGTTGCATCAGATTGTGTCAAGTTCTGGAGCTTCATTCTCGACCCCTTCATTTTCTATTCTATCCTCCAGTCCATTTTCTGACCTCCTCACCCAGCATAACTCCACATTGATCCTTGTCTGCAAGTGCTCCTGGATTGTGTTGATGACTAGCGCAGAGTCTCCTTCCACTATGGCATTCATCATCCCCTCCCTACTGAGAATCTCTAGGCCTGTCTCTACGGCTCTGAATTCTATGGCATTATTGGTTGAGTTGCCTAGGCTTCCAACATATAATCATATGATGTTCCCTTTACTATCCATGATTCCCCTCCCAAAATTGTTCTTCCTGGGTTTCCTTTCGCTGCCTCGTCAAAAGTCAACTTGAGGGAGCCTAAAGGTGGTGGTTTCTAGTTGCGCTCACCTACTTGGAGTTGCGGTTGTTGTCTATTTGGATTGGGGTTGCACCCACCTGCTAGTTGGAAAAACTCTAGGACTTGGGAGTCCTGATCCATGTGTTGCGCTCTACCCTCCTGGAAGTTGCAACTCATCACCATCTCACGTATCATGGAGGTTATTGTTTCCTTGATCTTCCCTTCTGGCTAGCTTTGGTTTCTGAAAATGCGCCAGTTCCCTTCCTTTCATATTGACCATATGATCATTCCTAGGGTGAGGGTATAACATAGGTTCACCTCTTCTTGGTCTTTGTAGTTTTCTCTCCAGAGCTTGAATGTTGCAACAATGTTACCATGAATCTTGTCGGACTGGCGGAAGATACTTGATGCCCAGTCCCATAGTTCCACAGTGTAGGTGCATTCGTTAAGGAGATGGTTGGTTGTTTCTTCCTAAGTTTGACAAAGATGACATCTTGATGGACCGATGAAGCCTCTTTTCCTTAGGTTATCCCAAGTTAAGATGCGATTGTGTAATATTATCCACTAGAAGATCTTAATCTTTGGCCATTGGGGGTTGTTCTAGAGCTTATCCCAGTGTTGTGCCAGGTCGTCTTGGTCTGGGTCCGCCATATAGTGCCAGACTTATTTTAGGTTGAATTCCCCTCCGTCTTTTTTTCCCCACCTCAACTGGTCCTCTCCTTTTGTGACTATTATTTTCCGTCTGCCCAGTTCCTCCTCCACCTCTTCTATTATTGTTGCGGGTATCTCATTTTTCTGAGGATTAATACTGTCCCAAATTCTCCATTTGTTGCGGTCTATTCCCTGCTGCCAGTATTGGTAGACGTTGATTTTTCCTTGTGTGATGAGGTCCTGTTGGAGTATCTCTGTGTCCGGGTTTTCCATCTTTGGTTCCTGCTGCCAAGCGTCCTCCTATAATCTGGTGTTTTTCCATTCCTGATTTCCCAAAAACTGTGTGTCCGAATCCATGCTTTGTTGCGCCAGGCTAGGTTCCAAATGGCTGAGCCTTCCTTGGTTCCTCCAAAGCAAATTCTGTCCTAGTCGCAGGTTTTCGGTTCGTACTTTTCCTTCCATAGGTTTACGCAAGGTGTTGCATTTTCTTTGACCCACCGCCACCATAGTTTTTCCCCATATGCATTGTTGGTCATTTGTGGATCTTGTAGCCCCAAGCCCCTATTGCTTTTTGGCCTGCAGACTTTCTCCTAGGCTACCAGGGCCCATTTTTTCTTTGTTTTAGCACCTCGCCATAGGAAGTCCCTCTATATGGCTCAAATTTTCTGTAGGATCCCTTGTGGAGTGGGGAAGACTAACATCATAAAGGTGGGGATGGCTTGTAAAACAGTCTTGGTTAGGATCAGTCTGCCAGCTAGGTTGAGGGACCTATACGTCTAGTTTTTTACCCACTCCTGTAGCTTGTTTATTACTCCATCCCAAGTTGAAAACTTATAAACATTGTCTGTCAAAGGAATCCCCAAATACTTGGTTGGAAGTGTTCTCCGTTCAAAACCTAGAATATTGGTCAAATTCCTTTGGATAGCTGGATTGGCATTAAGGAAAAATATCATTGACTTGGAGTGGTTGATCTCAACGCCTGAGGCTTCACCAAAATATTCTAGGATGCGTTTGTAGGATTTGGCTTCCTTGACCGTGGGTATGATGTGGAGTAGTGTATCATCCACAAACTGTTGGTGGGTGGAAGTAGGGCATTTTTCGAAAGGTTTGAGCCCTATTATTTCCCCAATTGTTGTTGCATTATTTTTACTCTAGCTAAGGCCTTCCATCATCAGAATGAACAGGAAAGGAGACAATGGGTCTCCATGTCTGATCCCTCTCGTGGGCCAGAAAGGTTTGTCCAAGGATCCATTGATTAGTAGCAAGTAGTTTGTTGTGGATACTAAACTGACAATCCATCTGATCGAGTGCAGGGTAAAACCAAAGGCTTCCAAGGCCTTGATCATATAATGCCAGCTAATTTTGTCATAAGATTTTGCTAGGTCATATTATATTAACATTCCCCCCCTCTTCTGAATTTTTAAGGTGTGAATGATCTCATGGGCCTGGATGATGTTTTCCATTATTTGTCTACCTTCCACGAAGCCTGCCTGTTCTTGTGAGATCAATGAAGGTAGGAGGGGTTTCAATCTATTTTCTATGACTTTGGATATGATCTTGTAGGTCACATTACAAAGTGATATGGGTCTATACCGGTCTGGGGTTTTGGATTCATTTTCTTTGGGAATTAGGGTGATCATGGTTGCGTTTAATGCTTTAAGGATGGAGGCAGACCCTCTAGAGTCCTCTACTACCTTATATATGTCATGTTTGATGATTTCCCAATAGGATTTGAAGAATTCCACATTGAATCCATCTAGACCTGGTGCTTTCCCACTAGGCATTTCCTGGAGAGCTTGGTCCACATCTTCCGTGGCGATAAGTTTGTTCAGGAAGATGTTTTTCTCCTCTGTAACCAAGTGTGGAATATGTTGGATTATCCTTTGAATGGCCTTTGATCTATCTTGATGTGGTTCTTGGGATAGCCCGTGGAAGTGTCTAACCATAGCGCTTTCGATCTCCTGATGGGACTCGCACTCGATTCCATCCTGGTCCTTGATCTTTAGGATTTTGTTATGGGCTCTTCTGACCATGGTTGTTTTATGGAACAACTTGGTGTTCCACTCTGCTTCCTTTAGCCATCGGATGCGGGACTTTTGATGCCAGAGTGTTTCCTCCTGCTGGCATTGCGGCTCCCACTCTTGGGTCATTTGGAGCTCTTCCCTTTTCTGGTCCTCCGTATAGCCTTCCCGCATGCAAGTTTTTTGGAGTGTTTTCATTTTTTCTTCGATGTCGTTTTTCTCTATGTTTATATTCCCAAATATCTCCCTGTTCCAATACTTGAGTTTATTTTTTATGTATTTAAGTTTCTTGTGTAGTTTGAACATCCTAGTCCCTTGCTCTGGTTGCTCCTCCCGCCACCACTGTTTGATTTTTTCCTTGAAAGTCGGGTGATCAATAAAAAATTTATCGAATCTGAAGGGTTTGTTCTTAGGTGTTGTTTGGAAGCTAGCTTCTAGTTGCACTGGCTAGTGATCAAAACCACCCCAGGGTAGGATGTTGCAATCTAATGTTAGCCCCTGCAAAATGATTGACTCCGGTATAAGGAATTGGTCAAGTCTTGTAGCTACCTAAAACTGGTTCATCCGTTTGCTTTTCCAGGTGAACTAGCCATTTTTAGTTTGGAGATGTACCATCTCTGCTTTGTCTATAAAATTTGAAAACTCCTCTGCCTCCTGATCTAGTCTTCTCGTACCACCCTTTTTTTCCACAAGGGAGGTAATAATGTTGAAGTCCCCTACCAGGATCCAGTGGAGGTTGGTGGCTCAGCCTTTTATATCTTCTAGGTCTCGAATCATTCCTTTATTTTCCTCTGGCCCATGGGGTCCATACACATTTTTGCAAAGAATCTCCTCAGTGTTTTCTATGATTTGCATGCACATCGTTAGGGTGTACCTAGTTGCTTTGGATGCTATTAAATTTAGGATTTTTGGGTTCCACAACATTAGTATGCCACCTAACCTTTGGTGGTCTTAGATGGATACCATATTGTACTTGCACTAGCGTTGTTTACTGATTACCTCCATTCTGTGTGTAGTACATTTCTTCTCGTGAATAAAACATAGATCCGATTGCTCCTGCTTTAGTTTATTTCTAAGGATTCTTTGTTTTCTTGGGCTGTTTAGGCCTCTTATATTCCAAGTTATGACCTTCATTTAAACATGTGGGGGATAATGGGGAAAGATTTTCTTGATCTTACCCGAGTTCATCAGTAGCGCTCCTAGCTCCTGTTGTGCTACACTGTTTGATTTTCTACATTTTTTCCTCCTCATCTATTTGGGTGATAGCCGCAATTGTCCCTCACTTTCTTTCACTCCTAAGTGTCCTATCCCCCCGTGTGTGCATTTTTGTCCTCTGGCTTTGGCTTCCTCCCGTACTAGAAACATGTATTGGATGCGGTTGAGTTTCTCTGTTGGTACGTTGTCGACTCCCTGCCTTTTCCATTGTTCTAAAATGTGTGGAAGGTCTTTGCCTTCCCTTTCCACCAAGTCTCTGAGATCGAGGTCTTCTGTACATACTTCACTCGCGGTCATTTCTGCATCCCCCTTTGTGTCTTGCATGGCAATGTTGTCATCTTTTGTTTCTCTGTCCATCGGGGTTACGCAACTCCCCTAAACAGTTGTATTGTTTGGTTGTTGGGTGGGCTCTTTTGTTGCTTGGTCTTTGACTTCTAGGACTTTTGTTGAGTCCTTGTCTTCTATTTTCCCTTTGTTTGCTTTTTCCCTTCCTTATGTTGTATTCCGGGTCTCCTGGGTGTTTCTTGCTGAGGTTTTATTTTTCTTTTTATTAGCTCTGTTCCTAGGGTTCAGGGTTATAAACCCTTCCTCATCTTGTTGTGATTTGGTATTTGTCACTTCTTTTTGTTTAGAGGGAACTCTCTGATCAAGTGTCCATGTTCATGGAATATTCTACATCTAAAGGGGATATGTTCGTAATCTATCTTTTGGATCCATTCCTCATCCCTGAATTCTAGACTTATGGTTTCTAAGAGTGCTCCAAAAACGTCCATCTCTATGCAAATTCTTTCATATGATGTGTATATTCCTTTTAGGGTGTCTTCTGAGGTCTTCATATATTTCCCCAGTTTGTTTCCTATTTCTTCAAAGGTAGAGAGAAACCAATAGTCTAGGGGTAGGAAATAAAATCTCAGCTAGATTGGTACCTATTTGAAAGTTTCTTTCTCTGAGGAAAATTTTTATTTCCAGGGTTGCATGTAGAGTCCCGCTGAGGCATGGAAGTATGGACCTCCCTCGAAGATTCTTTCCATGTCCTCCAGGTTTATAAAGACTACTATGAAGAAACCCTTCGAGCCGAGGTGGAGCTCCACTTCTCCATTTGGCTTCCAGTGATATTTAATCCAGTTGCACAGAGTTCGTTCTATGGGCCATAACCCCATAAATTTGCATATGAGTGCATGCATCTTCATCTAGTCCCTGTAGATTTGTGTTCGTGGGTCCTCCAGTACCACCTTGGGTATCATTGTTGTTTTGGGCTTGCAGGGGTTGCGCCCCTCCATTCTTTTAGCCTTTGCGGTCTCTTGCACCTCTTTCTGGGTTTCCTTAGCGGCTTCCTCCCTGGTCTCATTTTTGTCTCGGATTCTCTCTTGATGCTTCCCTGGTTCTGATCCCAAGGTTCCTGTCGCTGGTGCCTTGAAAACTCCGCTGATTGTCCCTTTTCCTCTGTCCACCACTACCTGTTTGTATGAGGGGGTTACCTTGTCCCCCCCCCTTACTGCTCATGTTGTTCTCTGCTGTGGCCTCGACTGTAAAACCCTAGCTCGTCGCGACTATCAAACCATAGCTCTCTCATGCAATAGGAGGCCTCGAATTTCAGTTTACCCTTCCCTGTAAAATGAAATTTAGATCACCAAGACTCCCAAGAGTTAGGGAGAATGCTAATTGGAAAAATAAAGAAAAGATGTAAGAAATCTGTTATTCTCATCTTGGTAAAAAAGGGAGAAAAAAAAACAAGTATGGTGTAAATAGGACAATGTTGAGTACTTGTGTAGAGTTAGATCTTGGTGGTTCTGAGAAAGAGCCAAATTCTGGAAAATTACCTAGAGAAGGTTCTTAACATTCTCATTTTTTACGGTGGAATAAATTATTTGGCTTGGGGGTGACCATAGTTAGCATACTGTAGCTACTCTAGTCTACGGTTGGCAGGAGTTGGACTCTCTCCTTAGTTTGTCCCAGTAAATCTTTGCAGTTCAGATATGTGTATTCAATTATTGTCAATTAATTTCTTTAGAATTTTTAGCTCTAATATCTATAGATTAGATGATTGGTGAAATCATTTTCATACTGATTTGATGCTAATCTTTTGGTTACAGATTACATTCTTAATAATATATTACTAGAGAAAAACCATTATATGAGAAAATAATGTAGAGTGACATATAATCAGATAATATTTAGTTAGTTTATCACTGTCATTATTTGCAGAGAGTTTTAAAATTTTATCTCTTAATATTGTTATTTACATTCAATAGAAATATAGAGTACGAGGAGTAATATTTGATTGTAGTAAAAATCCTGATAAAGGAAATATTCACTCAAAGCTTATCTACAAGAATAATTTCAGTACTTATCTTAGAACAAATCAAATTCTTGTTGTTCATACAAAATAACCACAACATGTAGGGAAATGGAAGCCATAAACTAAATTCTCTTATTTACTTCCAAGAAATAGATATAAATAGGTAAACATTTTTTAAATATATAATAAAAAAAAAATGAAATTCATATATTAATGCATTTTGTAGCTACAAAAGCGACCTTGACGTATATCCACTTGTTCACACAACCAACAAGCAAAACTACGATAGGGGTAACATCACAATAATAAATTGATTTATTTAAAACCCTTATACAAACTTGGCCGACTCTTGAACCTAGAAAGTCAAGTCGATAGTTACAGAGTATGATTGCTTAAGAATAGGTGTGGTTTAGATCATTTGAAAATTATAACGACACCACTTCAATCATAGTAGTGGTCACGACATAACAAAGAAACCATAAATATTTTTAAGAAATGACTGTCTTTCTTGACTCAAGGACGATACTTGTGTTACCTTTAGGGTTCCAGTTTGAAGCCCTGAGTCTGAGTAAGTTGTCGGTTAATTGGGTCGACGCATAATAGGAGGTCTTCCCTGGATATCATGAAGTACCTTCTCTCTGTAGAAAACTACAAGCATATAGTTGAGATGCAAAATAATTTACAATGTCTATTTTAAGGGGAATGATTGACCAAGACAAAGAGGTGATAAGAGACGATTTTTATTTGCTTGCAAAGTCTTACAGAGAGCCACCTACGTTTGAATTCAAAGCTTGACATTGACTTAGGTGTGACCTCATTATTGGTTATGAGGCCACAGTCTCTGTGATAAGAAGCAACAAATTTAAAGCTAACTACAAAATATTAAAGAAGATCCCTCTAAAACAAATAAAATTAGAATAAACCCTTTATACTTACCTAAAAGGTTATAGAGAGATATTTCCAAACAGAGAGAGGGTTTTTGGTCTACACATCCTCTGAATATAGTAAAGTAATCACAATTTTGGAAGCAAAGCCCTTCCGAGATATAACCCAATATGCAACAAAATGATAAAACACATATAGTTAACAATATTAAGTTTACAGCCAAGTGCATATATATACTAGTGTGAATTCCTATAAGGAATGGAGGAATCAAACTCAACCATAAGATACAAATTCCTAGGCATACCTAGCTTGCAACAGAGTTCTAGTTTGGGTTTGGATGGTGTTTTCCTTCTCTTTTGTTAGCACCTTCTTTTTAAAACATATTTCACCAAGTGTGAAGACAAAGTTTAGCATGGGTTTCAAGTACCTGGTTCTAGAAGAAAAAATAACTAGAGTGCATGTATTAGAGAACGAAGTAAGAGTTACCAGAATCCATAGAGAAATCATTACCAAAACAATCCCTAATACACAGAGGAAAAACAGTGAGTCTTTGTGAGAAACACACCAGAGACTTCCCTTGTTGTGAGGTAGCGGAAAGAATTAAAGAGAGGTAAGGAATCGTTAATCAAAATATTATCTACATCGAGACCCCGTAGTATGAGGACTTGAGTAATGGCATTGAATGGTACAATCTAAAACAATATATAAGTCTAGCTTGGAGCTATTACACCTTCCATGAACTGAACGTGTGGCGAGGTTTTGGTTGGTGTAATGCTCCAAAGTAATAGCTTTCACATGGCCTTGGTGCCATTCGATTGGTATACTAACAAGGTAACTAGAGAATGTGTGTAGTACGAGCATGCTTAATGGTCTGTCACATCCATGAAGAGAAAATTAACCAATGCGCCATACCCTATGTTGAGATAGTTTGCTGTTTGTCGTTTGAACATAGTAGTTTTACACTGGTATTATAATTCCAAAAGGAATGGAACATAAATCTATATATTAAAACTATGCCAACGAATTTATTAAGAAACCGTAGGTGAACCGGGAGTAGTAATCTTGTAATGAGATATGATTTATACACTTGGGATCAAGGGGGGGGGTTTCAACCTTAGAGTAGGTAATTTATGGTTTGTCCATACTTAAGAGTATCAATATAAATTGAGAAGTAAGTGTTTTAGTTTAACATGACAAATTTAATGGGCAGAAGAATAACATACTTGTGTAAATGTTGGTGTGTAACACTAACATATTAATAATCATAACCTGAAAGAAGTCACGAAGAAGGTAAGTAAGTGGAGTTATTGTATGGTCAACAACTAGGATTTGGATAGCAAGCTATTTAGAAAGTGGATTTAATATACTTTACCTCAGGGTTTGAAAACGATCCTACAAGAGTTGTGCTTAAGACCTCTTAATTTGTCATGTGGATAGAAAATATTAAGAGTAGTATTGTTCATTTTGGCGTCAACCAATAATCTTAACAATAGCAATGATGAAACAATGATTAGAGATGTCATATTAAAAACAAAAATCAGTTGAGGTGATGCTAGAAATGGCATCAGAGCGTGTTCCAAACACTAGGGCCTTATGGGCTCAAGACATTTAAAATGTTGCATTAATAATTTAAGCAATTATTGCAGAATTATGTAAACAAGAATCTTAACATACATTCTGTTTTGAAAAGTTTAGCAGAAAAAACAATAGACACCATGGTTGACGAAACTAGAGAAACAACAACAAGTGGACCTGAAATGTACGTAGAGTTGAAAAGTAATCAGCCTCAAAATAATTCATTAGAGATACTTGAAACCATGTGAAGTATAAAGGCCGAATTGCAGAGTATCAAAGCCGACAATGAAAAACTACTGAAAGAAAGTAGAGAACAAGAGGAATTAAATGAAATCTTGCTAAAAAATATGACTGAGATAAAACATAATAAGAATGTAGGACAAACTTCTAGTAACGCCAAGAAGGAAGTCTCTAATGATGAATATCATAAGCGAAGGGAACGCCCGATGTTTAGTGATAAAATAACATCGATGACCAAGGAAAATAGAAATAATAGTTTTGAAAACAACACCTTGCAAAAGAGATCACCTGAAAACAAGAAAAGAAAATGGCATACAACTGAATTGACTGGTGAATTTTAAAAAAAAAAATCAGACCACCCAATTTTGATGGGGAAATGGAAGAAGGATCAGAATCTTGGTTCCTAAACATGGGGCAATATTTACAAATTTATAATTATTCTGGGAACTTGAGGGCTAGATTGGAAATATATCAGTTGAATGGGAAAGCTGCAATTTGGTGGAAAGAAACAAAGACAGTTAACAAACTTAGAAGCAATGAACTCACTTGGAAAATATTTAAGAAATATTTAAAACATAAATACTTAACTGAAAGGCTAAGGAGTTTCATGACCTTAAGCTGGGAAAAATGACCATTGAATATTTTGTTACCAAATTTGTAAATTTGATGATGTACATACCCTACCTTAAAGAAGAGAAATAAAATGTACAATGGTTCATGAGTTGCTTGCCTCAACAATATAAGGATAAAATTAATTTCCTTAACCCTAAAACGATGTATGATGTAATAAGACATGCTAAATTGTGTTATACCCAATTTAAATAAAGGTTTGAAAATACGAAAATGTGGCAAGATAAGAAAAAAAATAATAAGTTTGATACTAGAAAGAAACATTTTAAGTACCCATGCCATGCATCTCACACTGCACCAATTAAACATAGTAGGTTTAATGGACAACAACAAAGTGTATCAGTTCAAAAAAGCAATAGACCAACAAATTCAGTAAACAAACCCACTATACCACCATTGCAATGTTGGGGTTGCAAGGAACCTCACCTATATAGAGATTTCCCTTTGAATAAGAACATAAATTCGATGGCACATAATGTTCAAGAGGCAGTAAAAGTTAATGACATGACAATATGAAATCACAAGATTAATGCGGCCTTGGAAAATCAATAGGTTGACCATCAGTTTTCCATGGTAGAAGTTCAAGGTAAGATAAATAAAAAAAAATGTCTCTATTTTAATTGAACCCCATGCAAGTTTAAGCTATGTTTCTCCTATGATTGTAGAGAACTATAGATTGAATAAAGTAAAACATAATAAGTATTGGTTAGTACAATTATCCACTGGTACTAAACATAGAGTAGTTGAACTGGTCAAATATTGTATGATAAAATTAGATGGAATGGAAACAGGTGTGCATTTGAATATATTACCTTTGGGGTCTTATGATATACTCATAGATATTTATTGTCTTGAAAATCATGCAGTTGTAGTAAATTGTAAAAATAAAACTTTTGATTTCCTGGATGAGCTATGACATAATAGAACCATCAAGGGAATACCTCGTGGTGTATTAGTAAGGTAGATTTCTTATTTATAGTTGAAATGAAATGAAAGAAAGGGTTGTGAAATATATGATGTACATATAAATGAAGGCCTAGAAAAGATGGATGACCATTTGTTAATTGATGATCCTGTATTAAGTTTTAGGTTGTGTTCCCGTAAGAGATTCCAAGACTACCTCATAGAAGGGATATATATTTCATAATAGATTTAGTACCAGGATCAACATCAGTTTCCAAATCACCATATAGGATGAGTGTTCTTGAACTAACTGAATTGAAAATGCAACTTCAAGAGTTGTTGGACAAACAATATATCATACCAAGTGTGTCTCCATGGGGTGCACCATTCCTATTTCTGAAAAATAAGGACGAGACTTTTAGGCTCTACATTGACTATTGACAACTGAACAAAATGACAATAAAAAATAAGTACCCTTTACACCATATTGATGATTTGTTTGACCAGGTTAGAGAGGCTAAAATATTCTCTAAAATAGATTTAAGATCAGGTTATCATYAGATCTGGATAAAAGATGAAKACATACATAAAACTTCTTTTAGAACRAGGTATGGACACTATGRATTCATAGTGGTACCCTTTGGGATAACAAATTCTCTGACAACATTTATGTKCCTTATGAATCGTGTGTTAAGAAAATACTTGGACAAGTTTGTGATATTGTTTATTGATGATATTCTGATTTATTCCAAAACAAAGGAGGAACACGAAGAATATCTGGAGTTGGTTATGCAAACCTTAAGGGAACATCAGTTGTATGCAAAATATAGCAAGTGTGAATTTTATCATATTAAGGTACAATACTTAGCACATGTGATTTCTGGAGAAGGAATTGTTGTTGACCCTAAAAAGGTCAAAGCCATTTGGGATTGGAAAATTACGAAAGATGTTCAGATATCAAATATTTTATGGGAATTATAGGTTATTATAGAAGATTCATTGAAGGGTTTTCAAAATTGGCTTACCCTATTACTTCCTTACATAAAAAGGGAACCAAGTTTAAATGGACAGAAAAGTGTCAGGAAAGTTTTGAGAAATTAAAATAGTTATTAACCACCCCACCCATATTAAAAGTAACAGATCCACAAAAAGAATTTGTAGTATGTACCGATGCATATAAGGAAGGATTAGGGGAGTACTAATGCAAGAAGGGCATGTAATAGAATATGAGTCCAGAAAGCTAAAACCTCATGAAAAAAACTATTCTCTGCATGATCTTTAATTTACTGTTATTGTCCATGCTTTAAAAATGTGGTGACAATATATGTTAGGGAAACATTTTTTGTTGAAAACAAATAATGTTAGCCTCAAACATTTTGTTATCACTGAAATTTCGTCTGCACATGGCGACAAGAACACCACATCATCAAAACAACAATGAAGTCATTCATGGCACTGAATTAAGTTCACAGCATTCCAGAAGGGTCAAAAACTATACAAAGTAACCAAAAATTGAAGGGCACTTTACAGCAGGTTGGTGCGCGCGCATATGCGCGGGACAAAAACGTGTTTCTAGCGCATGCGCGCCCCGACGCGCGCCTGTCAACACAAAAACCCACGCATCTGCTAATACGGTGCATTAATTGCATAATTCGACCTCCCGACCGCCTGTGGACCGGCCCCCAAGATGATTTGACCCTCAGATCAGGGTCGGCTCTGCAAATTCGGCGAATTAATGTTCTAAGTGAACCCTAAATAGGTCTGTGTTTACACCGGAAGATGGTTACGTGACCGCCTGGAAAATTGCTATAAATAGCCGTGAAGACTCATTGTTTTAGCAGAGAATTCAAAGCAATGTTACGCTGTCCAGATGATTCA
>JZKD02S0862188.1:575937-629254 GCA_000966675.3 Picea glauca
GTTTCGCTAATAGATCAAGCCTTGAAACCATTAATGACTCCCTTGTCTTACGTTTGATGTTTTTATTGTTATTTGCTTTCAGTTGTTAGATATATTGTATTCTGTTTTGTTTTCTATTTTCTGTTAACCCTTGCTGCCATAGATGTTCTGCCTTGGTGAACCCAACAGGGCATGCAGAGCGGTCTCCATTTTGCTCACCCGGTGACAAATTGACCACGAACACATTCTTTGATCAAAAGCACTTAAATGCTAGGCATGCGAGGTGTTTGGATTTCCTAAGTGAATTTGATTTTGTTATTGAACACATTAAAGGAATGTAAAATAAGGTGGAAGATTCCTTTAGTAGGAAGTTAAATGAAATTTCCAGTAGCAACATTCAATCTAATTTAAAACAGAAAATTGGATTGGCAGCAGAAAAAGACAAGGAATATAAACAAATTCAAGAAAACTGTCAAACTGATTCTCTAACTATCAAAGAATCAAAATTTAGTTGCATCCCATAAGGTTTAGTTTTGTATAAGAACATAGTTTTTGTACAAAATAATGGGTAATTGAAAAACTTAATTCTAGGAGAGGTTCACAGGAAGCGATATTCGGGCCATCTGGGGTATCAAAATACAATAACAACATTAAATAAATAATTTTTTTGGCCTAAAATAAAGACATAAGTGGTTGAATACATTGCTAGATGTCTAGAGTGCTAGCAGGTTACAGTAGAACACCAACACCCAACTGGATTTCTACATCCTATATGCATTCTAGAGTGGAAATGGGAAGTGATCAGTATGGATTTCATCACTGTTTTACCTATAACAAAGAATCAAAATTATTTGATTGTGTTTGTTATTGATAAACTTACAAAATCAACACATTTTATCCTAGTAAAATCCACTTATTAAGCTATTAATATTGCAAAAAAATTTATGAAGGAAAATTTTCGGATGCATGGGTTTCCTAAAACAATCATTTTAGATAAAGACACAAAATTCACTTCCAACTTTTAGAATACTTTGTTTAGTGGAATGGACACAATTGAATTTTATCATTGCTTACCATCCTCAAACTATTGGTCAGACTGACTAACCGTATTGTTGCGGATATGTTACGAATGCACATTATGGATTGACCAACAAAATGGGAATATTGTCTTCACCTGATTGAATTTGCATACATCAATGGTTACCAGTCATCTTTAAATATGATCCCTTTCAAAGTATTATATGGTCAGAGGTTTAGGAAACCAATGAGTTGGGATGATCCTGTTGACAGGATTATTATAGGGCCTGACATATTAAAATAAATGTAATCAATGGTGTAGAAAGTGAAACAAAATTTGAAAAGTGCATAGGATAGGTAGGAAAGTTACGAAGATTCAAAAAAGAACATACAAGGAGTTTAATGTTGGAGACCATGTTTATCAAAAAATAAACCTAGAAACAATTCACTCAGAATTGGAAAAAGTTCTAAGTTATCACCACGTTATTGTGGACCTTTTGAATTGCTATCCAAAGTAGGACCAGTGGCATACTAGCTTGCACTACCAATTCAATTGAAAATACATAATGTGTTTCATGTTTCATTATTGAAGAAATATGTTCCTGATATAATTGATGTTGTAAATTGAAATGTGATCTAGATGGAACCAAAGGGCAAGTTTCAGGTGGAACCACTATGAATACTCGACAAGAAATAAACTATGTTGTGAAACAAAGCCATCACCCAGGTTAAAGTGTAGTGGAGGAACTTTAGTCCTGAGGAGGTCACTTGGGAAATGGAAGAGGCTATGAAAAATACTATCCATTTTTGTTCCATGGTTGGGAACTTGATGGGAACACCAAGGAAGGTGTTCAATTCAAGTGGGGGAAGATGTAACATCCCTCCAAATTAAATATTTGAGTAAATTTATGTGGTTGTGATTATTGAGTTATGACATTGGGAAAAACATTTATTAACATTTTTTATCACCATAAGTAATTGACGATGAAAAACATTTATGTAAATATTATTTTTAAATTTTATTTTATTTAAAATTACTTGAGATAAATTGATGAGAGAACCCATCTATGATAAGAGAAATAATTTATTCCATGGGAAAAGTTAAAAGAGGATATAAACCACCAGGGTAAAAGTGATTATTGTCCATGAGGACAAGTGTGAACCTACCCCCAAGAATTTGGGAGGTTAGGAAACAAGCTAGCAAATAGTTATGCCAAGACTCCCAAGAGTCGGGGAGAAGGATAACTAGAAAAAGAAAGAGAAGACCTAGGCACTCTATTATTCTTAGCTTTTTAAAACAAGGAAGAAAAAGAAAACAAATATGGTGTAAACATGAAGTTGTTGAGCACTTGTGTAGAGTTAGAGCTTGGTGGTTTTTAGAAAGAGACAAGTTATGGAAAATTACTTGGAGAAGGTTCTTGACATTCTCATTTTTTCCTGTGGAATAAAGTATTTGGCTCGGGGGTGACCAGATTTAGTAGACTATAGCTGCTCTATAAGGTTGGGAGGAGTTGGAATCTCTCATTAGTTTGTCCCAGTAAAGCTTTGCAGTTCAAATATGTGTATTCAATTCTTGTCAATTAATTTCTTTAGAAGTTTTAGCTCTAATAACTATAGATTAGATGATTGGTGAAATCATTTTCATACTGGTATGATGTTAATATTTTGGTTACAGATTGCATTCTTAATAGTCTATTACTAGAGAAAAACCATTATATGAGAAAAGAATGTAGAGTGACATATAATCAAAGAATCTTTAGTTATATTATCACTGCCATTATTTGCAATGAGTTTTAAATTTTTATCTCTTAATATTGTTATCTGTATTCAATAGAAATATAGAGTACCAAGAGTAATCTTTGATTGTAGTAAAAACCCTGGTAAAGGAAATATTCACTCAAAGCTTATCTACAAGAATAATTTTAGTACTTATATTAGAACAAATCAAATTCTTGATTTTCATACAGAATAACCACAACATGCAGGGCAATGGAAGCCATATAATAGATTCTCTTATTTACTTCCAAGAAATAGAAATAAATGGGTAAGAACTATTTAGATATATAATCGAAAAAAAAAATGAAATTCATATATTAATGCATTTTGTAGCTATAGAATCGACCTGGACATATATCAACTTGTCCATACAACCAACAAGAAAAACTACCATAGGGGTAACATAACAATAATAAATTGATTTCTTTAGAACCCTTATAAAAACTTGGTCGGCTCTTGAACCTAGAAAGTCAAGTCGACAATTACAGAGTATGTTTTCTTAAGAACATGCATGGTTTAGATCCTTTGAAAATTATAACGACCCCACTTCAATCATACTAGTGGTCACAACATAGCAAAGAAATTGTAAATATTTTGAAGGAATGACCGGCTTGCTTGAGTCGGCAGAGATACATGTGTTACCTTTAGGGTTCTATTTCGAAGCCCTGAGTCTGAGTAAGATGTGGGTTAACTGGGTCAACGCATAATAGAAAGTATTCCTAGGATATCGTGAAGTAACTTATCTCTGTATAAAAATAAAGACGTATAGTTGAGATGCAAAAGAATTTGCAATGTTTATTTTAAGGGGAATGATAGATCGAGACAAAGAGGTGATAGGCGACGGTTTTCCTTTACCTGCAAAGTCTTACAAAGAGTCACCTACATTTGAATTCAAATCTTGACATTGTCTTGGGTGTAACCTTGTTCTTGGTTGTGAGGCCACAGTCTCTATGATAAGAAGCAAAGAATTTAAAATTAACTACAAAAGATTAGATAAGATCCTTCTAAAACAAATAAAAATAGAATAAACCCTTATACTTACCCGAAATATTATAGAGAGATATTTCCAAATGGAGAGAGGGTTGTTGGTCGACACATCCACTAACATAGTAAAGTAATCACTTGTTTGGAAGCGAATCCCTTTCGTGATATAACCTAGTCCGCAAACAAAACGATAAAACACATATGGTTAACAATATTAAATTTACAACCGAGTGCATATAAATACAAGTGTGAATTCCTGTAAGGAATGGAGGAATCAAACTTAACCATAAGATACAAATTCCCAAGCATACCTAGCTTGCAACAGAGTTCTGGTTTGGGCCCCCGAGGGGGCAACTCAATTGGCAAGTGTTGTGAAAATGAAGTTCCATGAGGTTTCGAGTTCAATTCCCTGCGACTTACAATGTGTGCCACGTAAGGGGACTCGTGGGAACACCTGGAGGTTATAGTGGTAGTAGTTGGATAACACGGCCATGTGTAATGCGAGCACATGCGCAACTAGTTGCTGATTCCTCCAGACATAACAAAAAAAAAAACAAAACAGAGTTCTGGTTTGGGTATGGATGGTTTTTTCCTTTTGTTTTGTTAGCACCGTCTTTTTAAAACCTATTTCATCAAGTGTGAAGATGAATTTTAGCATGAGTTTTGAGTACTTGGTTCTAGAAGAAAAAATAACTAGAGTGCAGGTATTAGAGCATGAAGTAAGAGTTACAGGAATCTGTAGAGAAATCCTTACCAGAGAAATCCCTCTTACACAAAGGCAAAGTAATGAGTCTTTGTGAGAACCACACCATAGAATTCCGTTGTTGCGAGGTAGTAGAAAGAATGAAATAGAGGTAAGGATTCATTAATCAAAATCTTGTCTACATCAATACCCTGTAGTACGAGGACTTGAGTAATGGAATTTAATGGTACAATCTGCAACAATAGATAATTATAGGTTGGTTCTATCACCCCTTCCATGAAATGAACATGTGGCGAGGTTTTGGTTGGTGTAATGCTCCAAATTAATAGTGTTCACATGGCCTTGGTTCCATTCGACTGGTAGACTAACAATGGTAGGTAACCAAAGAATGTGTGGAGTATGAGAATGCTTAATGGTATGTCATATCCATGAAGGATTATTTAACCAATCCTCCATACCTATGTTGACATATTTTGGCATTTGATGTTTGAATATAGTAGTATTACATTGGTATTATAATTCCAAAAGGAATGGAACAAAAATTTGTATATTGAAACTATGCCAACGAAGTTATTAAGAAATCGTGGGTGAACCAAGAGTAGTAATCTTGTAATGAATTATGATTTATACACTTGATATCAAGGGGGGGTTTCAACCTTAGAGTAGGTAATTCATGGTTTGTCCATACTTAAGAGTATCAATAGATATTTAGAACTAAGTGTTATAGACTAACATGACCAATTTAATGGGAAGACAAATAATATACTTGTGTAAATGGTGTGTGCCACTAACAGATTAAAATCATAACCTGGAAGAAGTCATGATGAAGGTAAGTAAGTGGATTTATTATATCGTCAATAACCATTCTTTGTATAGAAATATATTGAGCAAGTAGATTTAATATACTTTACCTTGGGGTGTGCAAACGCTCCTACCAGAGTTATCTCTTAAGACCTCTTAACCTGTCATGTGAATAGAAAATATTAAGAGTAGTATTTTTCATTTTGGAGTCAGCCAATAATCTTAACAATAGCAGTGATGAAACAATAATTAGAGATGTCATATTTAAAAAATATTAATCAGTTGAGGTGATATTACACTATTTCAGTAGATGGGATAACAATTGATCCTAAGAATATAGAGGTCATTAGAGAATATCCAACACCCATCAATTTTACAGAGGTCATATCATTCATAGGTCTTTCAAGGTATTACCAAATATTTATAAAATATTTTTCAAAGATTGCAATCCCCATCACTTCTTTACAAATGAAGGGAGCGAAATTTGAATGGAATTCTAAATGTGAAAAAAGATTTCAGCATTTAAAAGACATTTTGACTAGTGCACCAATATTGAATATTGCAGACCTAGATGAACATTTTTTGGTGTGCATATATGCATGCAAGGAAGAAATCGGTGGAGTCCTCACACAAAATTATCATGTGGTATGCTATGAGTCCCAAAAATTAAAAGAGAATGAGAGGAATTATGCTACCCATGATCTAGAATTAGAATCCATTATTCATGCATTGAAAATGTGGAGACATTATGTCATGGGGAGAAAGTTTGAGCTAAGGGAAAACCACTATGGTATGAAACATCTTTTTTGGCAGCCCACATTAAATTCCAGACAAACTACATGGCTTGAATTTCTTAGTGAGTATGAATTTGAAATCAAACACATCAAAGGAAAAGAAAATTAGGTGGTTGATGCACTTAGAAGAAGATCACATGAGATGCATTCTACAACCATTAGCATGTATAGGATTGATATAAAAGATAAAGTTAGTGAATAAAAAAACTCAGAAGAGAACATTTATGATATTATGTAAGTTGTAGGAGGTATTAACCTCTACGTGTAACCTTTGACAAGACTATAATTTTTTGGGAAGCAAGAGAAACCCTAAAACGTTGGATAATAACCCTAGAAGACAAGTCAACACAAGATAATAATTAATATTTAGTTATTAGCCTCTAGGAAGAGGATTTGACACAGTTAGGTGAGTTGGAGCAATATAAATAGAGGGCGCTAGAGCTCATTTGTACTCACTCACTCTCACGAATGCATAAGGACAAGTGGTGCGCATGACTGGAGGAGAGTTGCAACTATTGCAGTATTGACTTGGTCTTTGGTTATGGTTTTGACTTTCTTCCTTGTTTATGGTTTGGAATTTCTGCTTGGTACACTAGCTTTGGAGATAAGTATGCTAACTTGGTTGGCTATTGGTTCTAAAGTTTACTTCCGGAATTATTCTTGTCTATCAAGGTTTAGGTGCTCATGGGTGGTCTTTGTGCATAGGGTTGGGTGACAGTATTGAGATGTTGTCTATGGTGAAATGAGCACACCTATTATTTCTAACAGGTTATGGGACCACACTATCTTCGGATAGTCTAACCACTGGAAGGTATATTGGGAGGGTTTTCTCAGTTGCAGTCAGAGTTTTACTGTAGCAATGAAACCCTAACCTTTGTGTTGAGGAACCTTAAGTGAAGTACTTGAGCTAATTCCTAGATAACCTAGTCAACACACTCTCCAGGTTTAACTTGATATGTCTCTGAATGTTATGGTATTATAAGCTGACTTTAGTCAAGATCTTATAAGGTTGAGATCGTATTCTCTAACTCAGTTTTCTATCAAGAAAGAATATTGTTTTAAGTAGAAGGGACAGGTCATAAAGGATACTTGTCTCAAAATAAAATCAATCCAAGTGGAACAATAGCAAGACTCTAGGTTTGCATGTCAAGTTTGACATCTTTATTATTGTCTCTTAAGTAAGTATTGATAAGTACTTAGTATCTTATACTACTCAGTGTACTTATTTGAAAATATGAACTAACACCTCCTCTAGGAGATATTTCTTGTTCTTGTTCTCGGACTAGATTATCTTAGTAATGATACCAAGAAACTATCCTTCATATGAAAAATGTTGTATCAAAAACATTGTTGTTCTTGTTTTCTCGGGAAGGTTATCTCATGAAGGCTATCATGAAAATGTCTTTCCAAGATTGTAGAAATTGCCTCTATTCTTGTCCTTATTCTTGTTTCAATTTACTTTCATAAACATATTGTTGTGAAATAGGTTGACAAACCTTTGGTGAACAATATTTGTGGAATATATCATAGAAGAAGTTTATAAGGATGACACAATGCTTGCAACAACTGCCAGATGGGTAGTAATCAAAACAGATAGAAAAAAACTTAAAGAGACTCAAAGGGAGTCAGAATCGGAGGAAGTCAGTAATCAAAAGGAAAACATAATAGGCTTGTGACACTTTGCACAAAGAAAAGAGAGATGCAATAGACAGAAACATGGAATCTCTTAGATAGAGATAATTGATTGCAGAATTCCAGAGACATGCAGTCTCAGAATAAAAACAAGGAAGTTATGGATATTACTCATTCAGGAATGAAATTGAGATTAGGAGGGAACTAATCCCCAACGATATGATCCATTGAAGAATATGTGAATACTATGAAGTATATTTCCATGTTCTTCATTGGAAGTAGTAGCCATGATAAACAACACATGTTCAACTTACTCTAGAATAAGTCTTCTTCGAAAACAAGGCTTGAATATCCTTGGTTGTCCATCTACATTTATGTTGTTATGGTGAAAGGAAGAAGTTGGAACCTTTAGAAAGGAAGGGAATGGAATATACAAAAGATTCCACGGACTCCAATGTTGAAAAGGAACATGATGAAGAACATGAAGATTCCAAGAAAGAAAGAAAATCCAGAAGAACAAAATTGAACCAGTTACTATACCAAAAATCATAAGACTACCGGAATGATTTGAATCCACTAGAAGTAGTCAAGCATAAGGAATGGAAGGAAGCTGTGATGAAGAACATGTTGGAGTTACTTCACACAAACCTAGGATTTATTTTTCCCAAGGTTTTTATTTGTTTATTTGTCATTATACAGTCTCCTATATTTTAGGGGAGAATATTCCACATGGAGAATATTCTCTTTCAGTTGACACTTTAGTTTGACTAGTTGAGTTGAGTTTAGATGTTGCATTGGGATCATCACCATGATAATTCGACCTTGACTTGGTATCATCACTAGAGTGTTGCATTAGCCTTAATTCCATGTGTTAACTCCTCACTACTCTCTGTTTAGTCAGTTAACAGAAGACTAGTTGACTAGTTAACTCAACTAGGTGGCAGTTCACTCCTGTAACTGCCTAAGAGACTAGATTAGGTGGAAGTTCACTCCCGTAACTGCTGGTGTGTGTCCATATCACTCTATACTACCACTATGGTGACTTTTTTTACCTCAATTCAAACTCATTGAGTTATAAAAGGTATATCATGTGTAAATTATTCATTATTCACAACGGTTAATGAGAATTCTTCCATTCTTTCTCTCCTTCTTCCTTCTCCAATTCTCTCTGAAAATGTGTGTATTATTTTTTATCTAGATATATTATGTGCAAGTTCAACACATTTACATGGTATTAGAGCCAATGGACTGCTAAGAAAAAGCTACACCAAAATTTTTTGCAGGTACAAAAGATTGAAGACAGTGGAAAGATGGAACTCCAAAAATAATTCATTCTTACACCTTACAAATATTTTGCATGGAAGGAGAAAATAGCCATACATATCCGATACAGAGGGTTGTACAGGTTAACCATGAATACATATACAGAACCAACATCAACCATAGAAAAATCCAAGTATTTAAATCGCATGGATGAGGCATTCAAAACAATTTGCAGTCTTATTTCTCCCAATCTCCTTTTTCACATATCTTCCTATAAGACTCCCAATGAAGCCTAGAAAATATTGGAAGGGATATTTGGAAAACAGGATGAGATGAGGGGACACATGATGGAGGTGGAGCTGCTCACATTGGATCCAAAAAAACATTGACAATATCCAAGATTTCTTTACAAAATTCAAGGATTTACTGTCACAACTCAAAGCTTGCGGGGTTGATAAATCAGCGGAGGAGAAACAAATGGTTCTCACCATTCTCTCCAAGCTTGGTCCTAAATTTTTTGTATTCGTATATACATTCCATATTGTCAGATTTTCCTCTGGAGCCACTTGGAAGATGCCTTCTCTTGAGGACTTTATTGAATCCTTGACACAAGAGAAAACCAAGATCATCAACATGGGAGAAATCAAAGGCCCAAGGGCGCATGCACTCACTATGCATTTTGGCAGCCAAAAATATAAGAAATAAAAATATAAAGATAAGTGGAAAGCTCATGCACATACGAAGAAGGAAGGGTACACAAAACCCTTTACCGATGCCTCTGGATCCAAAGGAGAAAAGGGAAGAAAAGGAGAGAAATGCACATACTGTCACAAAGGATTCCATTCAAAATCCACATGCATGCAAAAGAAAATAGATCTGATGTCTCAAATATTTAAGCAAAACAACCTTGGATATTGCATTCCCAAGGGTGCCAAGAAGAAGAAGTCAGAAGATCTGAATTCCAAGAAAGGCAATTCTAGCCATGCCTTGATTGCAATCAACTCCTCTCTCGATGCTTGGATCATATATTCAAGAGAATCACATCACATGGCTGCTTCAGAAGTAGTTTATTCTTCATTGGTTGCATGCAAAGGTCCTCCTATTCTGATGGGGGACAACTCTTTTGTCGAAGTCACCAGCAAAGGAAGGATTGAACTCACCAACAGAAGCTTCAAGAATGTGCTACATGTTCCCAAGATTTATGTCAACCTTCTCTCTGTGTATCAAATGACGAATTCTGACACCAGAAATAAAGTCGCATTCACACCAAATTTCATGGACATATACGACATGCAAACCAACTCCAAGGTTTCTACCGGTGAGGTAAATCATCAGTCTAGATTGTATACATTTTCTGAATTCATTGAACCTGATTCTGCTTTACTGCTTACTCATGTTGATGAAAGTAGTAGGATATGGCACAAAAGGTTTGTACATTTGAGTTTCAGATACATGCAACAACTTAGCAAGAACAAATTAGTTGATGGTCTACCAGACATCCATTTCTCCAAGGGAGTATGTGAGGTGTTGTCGGAAAACACCCTCAAGAGAAATTTGACAAAGGAAGGTCTCAGCGAGCTTTTTCACCATTAGATCTAATCCACAGTGGACTCATGGGTCCTTTTCTGCAACCATCAAAGAGGAAAGAGAGGTTTGTTCTCATTTTTGTTGATGATTTCTTACGTTTTACTTGGATCTACTTTCTCAAGAAAAAACCTGAGGTCCTTCAACACCTCAAATATTTCAAAGCTTTTGTTTAGACACAGTTTAGAAAGAAGATCAAAGTCCTTTGAACTGATAACGAGGGAGAGTATGTGAATCATGAGATTCATGATCTTTTCCATGAGGCAGGGATTCAGTTGCAACATACAATTCCCTACACTCTGCAACAAAGAAGAGTTGCTGATCGGAAAAAAAAGATCTCTAAAGGAGATGACATCTTGCATGTTGCATAAAAAGTCACTACCATAGATACTATGGGTAGAAGCACTTAACTGTGCAACATACATCCAAAACAGATCTCCCCATAGATCTGTCAAGGACAATACCCCCTATCAGGCTTGGAGCGGCCTCAAACCGGAAGTGACCCACTTTTGCATTTTTGGTTCTCGTGCATGGGCCTGGATTCCCTCTGAAAAGAGGAAGGCACTTGATACACATAGAACTGAGTGAATTTTTGTTGGATACCCTAATAGTGTGAAGGGATATCAGCTTATTAATCTTTCCTCGGATCGGCTCATCATTGAGAGTAGTTTCCAATTCGAGGAAAGTGTCTCGCATGTACCTCAGCAGCCGCATGCAGACACATTCACTCTTCCACCTGTCTGAGATGATGAGCATGCACATGCCGAATCTTTTTCAGACAAGAGTTATGATTCATAGGACTCAGAGGATTCATATTCAGATTTAAAGTTAGTACAGTCAGATGTAGAGTCAGAGCATCCATATGTATTTGCAGAACCAGAGCATAGGCCCAAGTGGGCACAGATTACTCTTCAAGATGCAGGGGATCTTGTAGGTCATCCAGGCGATACTAGGAGGAATCGATCTGATTTTGAGGAGCCTCCTGTTGCACTTATTTCCATTGAACCATTGCCTTCCAGGCATATTTTCTTGGTTTAGTCTTCAGATCCACAGTCTTATGGTGGGGCTACTGGAAATCCATTTTGGGAATCCTCCATGCAAGAGGAGTACAACTCCCTCCTTGAGAACCAAACTTGGGATCTGGTTCCCCTTCCTTCTAGGAGGAAACTTGTCATATGTAGATGGGTCTACAGGACCAAGAGCACAGTGGATGGACAAATCATCAGATACAAATCTAGGCTTGTCGCCAAAGGCTTTCAACAGGTTTATGGTATTGACTATGATGAGACCTTCTCTCCAATAGAAAATATGGATTCCATACGATTGGAACTTGCCATTGCGACAACCAAGGTATGGGAAGTCCATCAGATGGACATGAAGAATGCATTTCTTCACGGTGATCTCTTTGAGGAGATCTACATGGAGCAACCCCAAGGATTTATGCAGGACTCATCTTTGGTCTGTCGAATGAAGAAGTCACGTTATGGCCTCAAGCAGGCTCCAAGGGAATGGTATGCCAAGATGGACTCCTACCTGTTGTCACAGAACTTTGTACATTGTAAATCAGACATGAATGTATACATGCTCAGGACAACTGATTCACTTCTGTATGTCGATGATTTTTTGATCATCGGTTGCTCAATTTCAATGATTGCTGCAGTCAAGAGGATTCTTCATGATAGGTTTTTGATGATGGACATGGGTCTGCTACACTTCTTCCTTAGACTTGAGATCAGTCAAGATGCATCTGGTATCAAACTGTCTCAAGCCAAGTATGCATGAGATCTCCTTGAGAGATTTCACATGACAAACTACAAGTCTTCTCCGACTCCTTTTCTATTAGGAGTCAAACTTGAGGATGGCAGGGAGATTCCACTGGTTGGCAACACAGTGTACAGATAGCTAGTGGGGAGCTTGTTGTATCTTACACACTCCAGACCAGACCTCTCATATGAGGTTGGTGCAGTTTCCAGGTTCATGTAGGAGCCACATGAGCTACATTGGAAAGTTACAAAGCGTATCCTTCGATACGTACAGGGCACCATCACCTTTGGGATTCATTATGCAAAAAAATCTACATTAGATCTCATTGGTTTTATTGATTCCGACTGGGCTGGAGATAACATTGATCGCAGTTCCACATTTGGTTACTCACTCAGTCTTGGTTCCATGCCTATATGTTGGTTGAGCAAGAAGCAATTTTCCATTTCTCTATCTTCAGCCGAGGCATAGTACAAAGGGGTAGTTAACATAACCATTCAGGCTATGTGGCTACAACATTTTCTCACTGAGTTGGGCATTCAATTTCATCGGTCGATCGTCATCTGGTGTGACAACCAGAGCACTCTGAAGTTTTGCAGAGATTCAGTTCAGAGGCAGCGGATGAAGCACATCGAGATCCACATGCACTACATCTGGGAATTAGTACATGAGGGGATCATCGACTTGTAGTTCTGTCCTTTAGTAGAACAAATGACATACATTTTCACCAAGACCTTCATTGAGAAGAAATTTCATTATCTACGAGTTCGTCTTGGAGTGAAGGACACAGTTTCCTAGCAACTGTAGTTCTTCCTTTTACATACATTGTACCTTGAGGGGGGGGTTTTCCCATGAGGTTTTCCCTCTTTCCTCACTTTATTATCAATGTATCTTTTGTACTTGGGTACCTAACATGGCCTCGTTTCTGGACCCAATCTTTATTTTCACCATAGTGATGTTCAGGGGGGGTATTGGAGTTACTTCACACACACCTAGGATTTATTTTTCCTAAGGTTTTTATTTTTTTATTAGTCATTATCTAGTCTCCTATATTATAGGGGAGAATATTCCACCTAGAGAATATTCTCTTACATTTGACACTTCAGTTTGACTAGTTGAGTTGAGTTTAGATGTTGCATTGGGATCATCACCATGAAACATTGGGATCATCACCATGATAATTCAACATTGCCTTGGTATCATCACCAGAGTGGCACATTAGCCTTGATTCCCTGAGTTAACTCCTCACTACTCTCTGTTCAGTCAGTTAACAGAAGACTAGTTGACTAGTTAACTCAACTAGGTGGCAGTTCACTCCCGTAATTGCCCGAGAGACTTGAATAGGTGGAAGTTCACTCCCGTAACTGTTGGTGTGTGTTCAGATCACTCTAGGCCACCACTATGGCGACTTGGTTCACCTCAATTCAAACTCATTAAGTTATACAGAGTATATCATGTGTAAATTATTCATTATTCACAATAGTTAATGAGAATTCTTCCATTCTTTCTCTCCTTCTTCTTCCTTCTCCAATTCTCTCTACAAATGTGTGTATTATTGTTTAGATAGATCTATTCTATGCAGGTTCAACACATTTATAGAACAATGTATGTTATAAATTGTGAAAAAATCTTATAAATGGAAGCATTGATAGATACAAGGCAAGATTCAGGGCTAGAGGGTTCTCCCAAAAGAAGGGAGAAGACTATGATGACAACTTGTTCATGTAACCAGATATACCTCTACCCGATCCATTAAATAACTTGCAGTATACATGGGTTGGATTTTAGATAAGATGTATGTAAATATTTTTCTTCTCAACAGAGTAATTGAAGAAGAAGAATATGTAGAGCAACCTCAAGGTCTTTAGGTATACCAGAAAGAGACCCATGTATGCAGATGGAAGAAGACCTTGTATGGATTCAAGCAACTTAGTGCAGAGCCTCTCATGTACAACATAAGCATGTTGAAAAATTCCTATGACAGAGGAAGTGTGTCAAAATGGTTCTTCAGAAGTCCGATATAATGGATTACAAATCCATGGAAAATTCCCATGATGAAATATATGAATAAGATGAGAGACTCTAATCCTATAGACCCATCCCTGTATCAACAATTGAATGGCTCATTAATGTATTTGGATAATACTCAACCGGATATTTTCTTTGCTATGAAGAATGTTCCAGGTGGAACTTAGCCATGAGATTGAAAAATTGCAAATCATTCCTTGAAATATCTTTGTGGGATGTTTGAGTTATGATATATAGCTGCATGGATTTATCGATTCATATTGGGTAGGGAGTGTAGATGAAAAAAAAATTTCTTCCTGGATATGCTTCAATTTGAGATTTTCCACGATATCATGGGATAACAGGAAACATAAGTTTGTTTTACTTAGCACTGCAGAAGCAGAGTATATTTCATCTTGTGATGCTTGTATGGAAGTAGTGTGGCTCTATAAGCTGGTTTCTAGATTGTTTGATCAGGTGCTCGATTCAACCGAGATATATTGTGATAACTAGAGATGTGTGAATATCTTAGAGAACCCAGTGTTCCATGATAGGTTGAAGCACATTGATATCAATTACTATTTTTTCCATGATAGAGTCTATATGGGAGAAGTGGTTCTCTAGTATATCTCCACTGATGAGAAGATAACAGATATTTTGGTAAAGCCTCTGTCCAATATGAAAATTTTTCATACTTAAGGGACAATTTGGACTCGTGGAGATGACTTCCTTATTGGAAAGGGAAGGGATTACTCCCGAGGTTGGGAGGGAGCACTGATATGTTATTGATATATGGAAAGTCATTTTCTAGTTTGGAAAATGGTCTAGGTTGGGAAGTCACTTTCTAGTTTGGAAAGTGGTCCAAGATTTCTAATGGACAATACATATACATATACATATAATTTTATATAAAATCGACAATATAAAAATAGATAATGAATATATATCTAATTACCATGGGACAATATTTATTCGATACCCCATCAATGTGCCCATATTTCCTACAATGTTTTTTAGTTGTTTCTATTAAAATTATTACGAGACATGTAGTGCAATATTTTTTGCAAGGACAATAGCATATGCCATCACCCTTTTCACCCTCTTTACTTTTTTTCCCACCTCTAATATTTTGCGACATTCTTTCACACAAAAATACCCTTTTCGAACCATCATTGTTATATCAAGATTGTTGCAATATCTCTAATTTGAAAAATATTTGTATATATTTTTTTTTGTCGCAAGAATGACAAACATTGACCAAGTCAATATTGACTTTATAAAATAGTTGGGTCACTATTTGAACAGTGTAACGTTCATCATTGGATCGTCACTCTTGTGATGAACGTTGACCAATTCAATGTTGACTTTGTCAAAAAGATGGGTGATTGTTTGAACAATGTAACAGTCATCATTGGATCATCGCTCTTGTGACGATAACCAAAGGTCATCGCAAGAGAAAAGATATTCCACTATCTTCACGTCCATATCTCTTCATACGTACAACTGGTTTCATCTCAAGAGAGACGAACACATGCTGGATTTATAAAACAATTGAAAAATTCAACTCTTTATCTTCAATTTTGCGATGAAAGGGTACTTTCATTGCAAGTAGTCATCGCAAATTTTTCAATATGTAGTAGTGTATGGAGATTATATGTCTTTGGATAGTAGTTGTATACTAATATTGTGGATTTGATCCACTAGTAGTGACTATGTGTTTCCGGTTAGTAGTTGTGTGTTATTAGGAGTGGTTGTGTACCACTGGATAGTAGTCGTATACTACTATGAATAGACACAGTTGTGTTCTATTGGATGGAATTGTTCTGGTTTCCATGGAGACTATATAGCTAGATAGTGATGATAGTGCTCGTCATTTGATCATGACGTAGCCTATGTGTTTATGCTGATGCTACTGGTTGAATGATTTGTTTGTGCTTAAGACCATTACCTCTAATACCTCCCTAGCTAGGAGGGAGTGTTAATATTATGGTATTTGCAAGAAGTATTAACTTCTATGTGTAACCTTTGACAAGACTAGAATATTCTAGGAAGCAAGAGAAACCCTAAAACGTTGTATAATAACCCTAGAAGACAAGTTGACTCAAGAGAATAATTAATATTGAGTTATTATCCTTCAAGAAGATAATTCGGCCCAGTTAGGTGAGTTGAAGCAGTATAAATAGGGGGCGCTAGAGCTCATTTGTACTCACTCACTCTCACGGTTGCATAAGGATAATTGGTGCACATGACTGGAGGAGAGATGCAACTATTGAAGTAGTGACTTGGTCTTTGATTATGGTTTGGAATTTCTGCATTGGTTATGGTTTCGACTTTATTCTTGGTACGTTAGGTTTGGAGATGTTAGCACTCTGTAAATTTGTTCGGTTGATAAACAAATGACAAAGGTAACCTACAAACCAACTTTAGAGCTGAGTACTAGCCTGATCAGCTAAGAGAGGGCTCTCTCATGTCACTTGGTGTTTCTTTGAAAATACAATGGCTAGGTTTAGTTTGTTTTGGGGTTTTTTTTATAAATTTTGTAGTAAGGAAGGGGAGGGGAACCTAGGGCTATGAAATCAAAATTCTGAAAAAGAATGAAAAAATTGATTGGCTAGTAGAACTCTCCAAAGGATAAAGGCTAAATGAGGTGATGAATCTGAGTTATAAATTGAAGTTTGCAGAGTGTAAGAAGAAGCAGAAAACAAGTATCTGCATTAGAGGATTTATGAAATGAATTATAAATTAGTTATGAAGAACTTAACATAGTTTAAATTTCTTAAGCCAAGAGCATCACACGATGAATTCTGGATTTTAAAATATCCAAATTTAAACATAAGATGGTGTAAATGGAATTAAAGAACACCGAAAATACATACAATGAGAGAAGACAAAACTCATATTACCACCATTATAATATTTTCATAGAGACTTCAAAAGCTTCTGCTTATGTATTCAATTCATCTCCAGAAAATTACAAATTAGTTCATAACAACTAATGAGGTACCCTTTCACTTTTGCCAACATTAATACATTTGGAACTTTTAATATTTATACAATTCGAGTTCCTTCAATTTGAAACCGATTACAATAGATGAACTGAAACGTTTCATCTTCTAAAATTGATTCCAAGATGAATTTGAGTTTCAGCTTCTAAAACTGATTACTTTCTCTTCTTGTGAATATTGATCAACGCACCAACCTATGAATTCATGGAAAGGGAATGCGACCTTGAAAATGTAAGGGACTACAGTGGCTTGGACTGCTTCAAGGAAGGGTGTTTTCTTCCCTACATTGTCATTTAGGTTAGCTTTGTATACAAAGATGGGAGAAATGGTAATTTCAGTGTCAAACACATCTGAATCTTTGTCAATTAGGTATTCTTCATTTGACATGGGGTCTTTCTCTGCTACTGACACAATGACTGGGTCCATGGTGGCGATGAAAAATACCTATAAATGAGTGTAAAAGGCATGCATTTGGTCGTGCTATTGAGCTTCAGATTGAATGGAGTGGTCACGCCAAATTTGAACATTCCAGTTATTTGAAAATAATAAAATAACGACAAGTTCCCCCTTTATATACTTTTCCGATTTTGGGGGCGAGGGGGAGTGGTTTGGGGCAACTTGCTTATCGCCCCAAAATGCACTTAGTGGCACCATGTGGTTTTGACCCAAAACCACAGTTTAGTTTTCGGCCTGCTTTTGGGAATTATCCTTTGCGCAAGTTCTCCCCCGGAAACAATCTCCGACCATTGATCTGTAGCGCTTGCGATTTGTGACCTATCAGGTCCCATCAACTATGCACTACTGCTAGATTTATCCTTATCCCACTGGATTTGGCCCTGTCCTCCATTTTATCATGCCTCCACATCAGTTTAGCACCTTGCTAAGTTTTGAAAACCAGATCTCCCACAAAAATTCGTTATGGTGATAACATGGGCTCCAACTAGGGATGATATCCTCCCTGCGAGGTAGAGAAGAACGACAGACCGAGTGCCTACCCATTGGGCTATGATTTCTTCCTGCAACAGAATTTACCAACATTTATTTAGAAAACTCAAAATCTACTCAACATAACTCAAGGACTTCACCTCGGGCTTTAATTTTGCTGATTTAGTTTCAACTGCTTCAACTAAAAAAACAAAATGATTATATACAATGAATGGAAAGGGTGATGGTTCCCTGAAATGATATAATGTTTGAGGAACCTGCCTTTCATAGGTCCTCCTCCAATGATGTCTCCATTTCTTTCCTATATCATATAGGCATTATTCCCATGGTACACCACGATTTTGAAAGGTCCCATCCATAAATGGTCAAATTTCCCATGCATTCCCTTGTCTTCATTTCTGACATCCCATATAAATACCAAGTCTCCCACTTTGAAATCATCCTCCTTGGTATGCTTGTCAAAATCCTTTTAATCTTGTCTTGGTGCAGTTGAGCATTGTTAAAAGATTTTTCTCTTATCTGCTGGACATAGATTAGTTCATCATTTCTTCTTCGAGTGGCATCTACTTCAGCATCCTTCTCCTGCAATATCCTCATCACTGGCAACCCCAAAGTAGTAGGGAAAATTACCTCTATTCCATAAACAATCTAGAAGGGTGAAGTGGTAATATATCTTTTTGGAGTGATTTTGTCAACCCATAGTGCATGGATGAGCTTTTTGTGGCAAGCTTTCTTGTTATCTTGCAACATCTTTTTTATGATTCCGATTAAGCTCTTGTTGGATGACTCAACCAAACCATTACCTTGAAGGTAATAAGGTGTGGAGTGGAAAAGAGTTATAATTTAGTCCTTACAAAATTTCTCCATCTTTTTAGACTTAAATGCTGCTGCATTGTCTATAATGATCTTGACTGGACACCCAAACCTAGACAAAATATTGTCTTCCAAAAATTGGATGATAACAACATCTGTGGCCTGCCTGGTGGGAACTGCCTCGATCCACTTAGTGAAGTAATCTATGGATATCAGAATCCACTTGTGCTGAGCTAGGGATTGTGGATGAATCTCTCCTATGAAATCAAGGCCCCATCATCGGAAATGTGCTTTAACAGAGATGGGCTTCAAGGGAAAAGGATGAAATTTTCTCTTCTCATAAGAAATTTGGCACTCATGACATTTTGAAACTTCTTTATAGACATAAAAAAAAATGCTAGGCCAATAGATCCCAACCCTCAATATCTTGTGCATAGTAGTTTTCCAATAATGGTGTCCTCCAGAGTCACCCTTATGGAATTCTCTGACAGTTCTCTCTACCTCTTCCTCTGATGAATAGCTCAATAAGATTCCCCCTTGGATCCTTCCAATATAGAGCTTGATTTACAATACAAACTTTGTTTCTTTCAGTTTTAAGAACCTGGCCTTGGTTTTACTCAATTTAGGAGGAGCCTGCAAATTTCTCAGCACATAAACGATATTTTCATACCATGGAGAGTCAAGAAATATTTGGGATATCTAGGGGGCATTTTCTCCTTCTGAATCTACTGACAAGTTGGCAATGAAATTTATTCCCGGGAGCTCACAATTTGCCTGTGCCATCAGCTTGTAAATTCCTTGTCCCTTGATCAACTTTGATCTCAAGGTCATATTCCAACAATACAACTATCCGCTTTCCCATATTTCCCTTAGGGTTAGGCTGAGTTAACATGTCTTTCATATAACTGTTGGGCACACAAACAATGGTATGAAAATGCAGGATGTAGACTTTGAACTCCTTTAGGGCCTTGAATAGTGCATATGCTTGCTTTTCCATGATATCATACTTCAATGGGGCATCCCTCAATGTCCTTCTATAGTATGTTATAGGATTCTCAAAAAATTTCTCATCCTTTTGTAGTAAGACACCATCAATGGTGTGCTCTGAGGCAAAAGAGAACAATATAAAGTATTTTCAAAGTTAGAAATAGCCAGAACTAGGGCCTTTGTCTTTAATGTCTTCAAAGGATTTTATGTCTTCTGGGGTCCACTTTATCTCATTTCCTTTCTTGAGCATGTTAATGATGTACTTTATGATTTCATCCAGGTTAGGGATGAATCTTCTCAGAAAATTCACTTTCCCTAGGAAAGATTGCACTTCCCTTTGGCTTCTGGGTATGCCAATTTTTAAGATCCCCTCAACTCTATTGGGATCCATATTTATCCCTTATTTTGAAATAATGTGACCCGGTAGCTTCCCTTATTCCATGCCAAAATTTGACTTCTTGGGGTTCAGTGAAATGCCAAAATTTCTACACTTTTGAAAAGCCCTTCTTAAATGCTTGAGGTGTTCTTCATCAAAAACTGAGTACACAGTGATATCATCTAGGTAGATAACAATGAATTTGTCTTTCTCATAAACAAAATCTATGTCCATATCTCTTTGAAATGTTTCCCCTATATTCATGAGTCCAAAAGGCATCTTGGCATACATGAATGTGCCCCATGGTGTTCTGAATGTTGTCTTTTCCTGATCATCAGGGTGCACCATGATCTAATTGTACCCATAGAAACCATCCAAAATTGACAATTTTTTAGAACATACCACTTTCTATAGAATGTGATCCATTTTAGGAAGTGGGTAGTTATTTTTGAGAGACACCCTATTCATATTTCTGAAGTCCACACACAATCTGATCTCCCCACTCTTCTTTCTAACAGGCACCAGATTTGCCACCCATTTGGAAAACCTCAAAGATACTATGATATTGGCTTCAAACAACTTCTTTATCTCTTTCTCAATCAAGGGAAGTAACAAAGGATTTATTATTATTAGTTTCTATTTGAAAGGTTTATGATATTCTTTGATTGGGATCACATGTTGAATTACTTTGGTGTCATAAAATTTCATATCTTCATAGATACAGGAAAAAACATCAACAAATTCTTTCATAAAATTGATATATCTCTTCCTGAATTCTAGGCTAAGTGTTTTGGATAGATTAATGATATTGGGATCTTCCCGAGTCTCAATGTTTCAATCTTCAACCTCCCCTTCATTTACTGTAATATTTGGACTCCTAGCCACATCATTGTTATCGAATATTTTCTCCAATGGGACCTGGCCCTTGGGAATTATGTTACTTTTCAACTGCACTATATCTCTACCAACAATCTGATTTTCAAAGTAACCATCATTTGTGAACACAACTACATCCACCTCTTCATCACAATATTCTCCATCAATATTCCAATTCTCAAATCCATCTTCCATTTTGAGGAAACTTTATATTTTTTATCATCTTGAAAAACCTGCCAATACTTAATATTATCAGGCACTGTTGGTCTATGTTTGATCTCAAGTTCATATCCCCTACTAGGAAAGACTCGAATTTTGAAAACTAAAGCTGAAGTGGCAAGGGCATGAACAATCTAATTCTTACCCCTTGGAATTTCTGAAAGGCTATATTCTGAAAATTCTTCAAGCAGGTCAAGCATTGTATTCATGTATGCTCTTAATTTGGGGTGCTTGGCTTGATATATTCCCTTCACCTGATTTATGATCAACTCAGAATCCCCATGAACAACTATCTTCTTGGCACCCATTTCTTTTAAAGTCTTCAATCCTAACACCGATGCCTCATATTCAGCGTTGTTGTTTGTGCAATCAAAAGCTAGATTATAAGAACACAATTTTGTAGCTCATCTGGGGGGTTAATCCACAAACCAACTCCTGCCCCCTCTATGATGACAACTCCATCGAAGCTCATGCTACACGTATCATTTTCTGCACTTTCCTGCTGCTCTAAAAACTTCTCAATCTGCTGATCAGATTTATCTTTGATAGCCATATCAATCTCTAGCCCTTTCTCTTCAAAACACAGATCATTGAAGAAAATGGAAGACCCCAACTTAGTATCCATATAGTAGATGGGATGGTTACTTGGATGTGACTTGTTACTGGCCATGTATTTGAGCAAAACCTCTATGTACAATCTCCTATCTTGACCAAAGACAGGGATGATGGCATATGACATATCCATCTGAAGATTTCCCTTCAAATTTGCACCCCATGACCTAGATAACAGCATGCCAAACTTGGGAGGGATATCAACAACCACTACATCCATGATCATATTCTTTGTTGGAATTTGAGACAAGGATACTACTAGTTATTTGATTATGCCTAAGCACTCCACCTTCCTTGAATCAAAGGATAAAATATTTTTGCAAGGTCTTGTGATGTCAAGGCCCTATTGGTCCATGACCACCTTGGGAATCAAGTTATGAGATGCTCCTGAATCTAACATGGCATTGTACAGAGTCATATCATGGATATTTAGGCTAACATAAAAAGGGGGGACCTATTTAGCATCATTATTTTCATCCACACATGGGTCAAATAAGATGGCATGATGATTGTCTTGTATGTTCAAAGTGTCAGAAGTTTGTTCCATCTTAAGCATCTTTATGATCTGATTTCTATATTCGTTGTTTTTTATCAATTCAATGAATGGTACATAGATTTTAATCTTGGCCATATCACTTTCAAAATTAAAGGAGGGTGAGGTTTTCTCTACCTCTTTGGTGACTGTCTCCTTTCTTGTTTCAGGTACTTTTTTTGGGGATTCTTCCATTTTCTTTCCTTTGTCCACAACATTTTTCGCAACAGAGTCATTTTTGGGATGACTTGAAGAAGGTATGTTATTCTGAGCTTCTTTGGTAGGGTTTATCTTTGGACTATTTCCCTTTGGGGGGTTTCCCTCTGGGGGTTTGTAGGAACTTACTGATTTCAAAGATTATATTGTCTCTAGAACTGCATGATGGCATTCTGCAACCCTGTTTGGTAATCTTGTCTTTCTACTCACAACCTCTCCTCATTTTCCTACATGAATATTTCATTACCATCCATGAACTGGTCATGTTCTTCTTGAGTCAAAAATACCTCTGTCTTGTCATCATCACAAAAATGCATGTTATCTTCAAAATTGTCATCAGAATTATCATTTACATAATTATTTTGAAAAGGAGGTATTATTTGCTGATCCCCCTGATTCCTTTGATCTCTTTGTCTGATTTGTGTGCCTGCTGGTCTTCTCGTATTTATGGGTGGGGCATCATCCTTTTCTCTAGTGTTAGGATTATTATCTAAAGGCATTCTCTCCATCATTTTTTCCATATTTTTCATCATTGTTTCAAACTTGTCTTTTGATGTTTGTGAGGTTGAAGGTTGTGCCTTGTCTTGAACTTTGTTCATGTCTCTGCCAGAGTTGGATTTGATATTTCCTGAAGCCATTAGGTTCACTTATACTTCTATTGGATCATTCATCATGTCATATAATGAGGTAGATATTCTTTCCCTCAACAACAAAGAAAAATCACTTTCAAATGAATCAACATATCTAAGTTGAGCAACTTTAGGGGGGGCTTTACCTCAGTAGGAATTAAATTATAGACCTTCACAAACATAGCTAAAAACTCTTGCACGGTTTCATTAGGTGACCTCCTCATGTTGTTATACTGAGTTAACAACTGAAGGGGGATTTTCTTGTCGCCTCATTTTTCAAGGAAGCTGGTTTCAAAGGCTTCAAAATTTATGATACTAGCTGTTGGGAGAGCTCTGAACCACTTTTTGACTTCTCTTGCAAGAGTTTGTGCAAACAACCTCATTTTAGCATCCTCAAAATATACTTCTTCTAATTCTATAAAATCATTGAACCAGTCTAGATGATTCTGGGCTGACACACTACCTTCAACATCATACAACTCAATCCTTAGATTATACTCTTGGGGAAAATCATGTAACTGAGAAGACAATACAAGAGCAGAAAACCAAGCTTCCATGGTTGTTGTGAGGACTTGAAGTGGCTATTGGTTTTGAGTATGGGTCAAAATAGGTTTGGTAGAGGAAGATAAAATTAAATCTTGGAGCCTCTTTTCTTCAAAGATGACCTCTTTCAAACAAGATTCAGATTTAGTTCTGAACAAAGTTTTCTCAAATTTCACATAAAACTCAAGATCTTTGATGCTTGTTACTCCATCTTTGGGAAAGGATGTATATCTGTCTAAACACAAAGTTGGGCTTATTGGCCTTTCTTTTCTTTTTTGTACAAGTTTCTCAGGATTAGACACAGGGATTGCAACTTCTAGGTATGGGTTTCTCCTGGTGTGAATTCTCTTGGGAGTCAGGATTTCTAGCTCAAACTAGTTTGTGCTACTGGTCTCTTGGTAATGGAGTCAACAGGGTAAAAATAGTCTCAGGCAATAAGGTTTTTGATTCACTTTCACCCTCAGGAATCAAATCTGAAGCTTTAAGTCGTTCTTTTTCCAGGGAAGATTTCACTTTCAATCCCCGACAACAGTGCCAGAATGTTAGCACTCTATAAATTTGTTTAGTTGATAAACAAACGATAAAGGTAACCTACAAACCAACTTTAGAGCTGGGAACTAGCCTTCTCATCTCAGAGAGAGATCTCTCATGTCACTTGGTGTTTCTTTGGCAATTCAATGGCTAGGTTTAATTTGTTTTGTTTTTTTTTTTTATAAATTTACCGGCAAGGAAGGGGAGGGGTACTTAGGGCTATGGAGTCAAAATTCTAAAAATGAATGAAAACATTGACTTGATAGTAGAACTCTCCATAAGATAAAGGATAAATGAGGTGATGAATCTGAGTTATGAATTGAAGTTTACATAGTGTAAGAGAAACAGAAAACAAGTAACTGCATCAGAGCATTTATGAAATGAATTTTGAATTAGTTATGAAAAACTTAACACAGTTTAAATTGCTTAAGCCAAGAGCATCACAAGATGAATTATGGCTTTTAAAATATCCAAATTTAAACAAAAGGAGGTGTAAATGGAGTTAAAGAATACCGAAAATACATACAATGAGAGAAGACAAAACTCATATCACGACCATTAGAATATTTTCATAGAGAATTCAAAATTTTATGCATATGTATTCAATTCAGCTCCAGAAAATTACAATTTAGTTCAGAACAACTAATGAGGTTCATTTTCACTTCTACCAACATTAATACATTTGGAACTTCTAATTTATACAATTCAAGTTCCTTCAATTTGAAACCAATTACAATAGCTGAATTGAAATGTTTTAGCTTCTAAAATTGATTACAATAATTACAACATGACAGTTTAGGTATGGGAACCGATTACAATGATTGATAAAAAATGTTTCATGAACCAACTGATGATTCCTATGACTCTTCAACTTCTTCCTTTGCCATTTTTCCTGTTTTGATGCTCTGTTGGATCTGCCACTTTGGTGACACTTGGGCATCATCTATTGGTTCCTGGAAAACTGCACTTTGTTTTACCCAACCGCACTATCTCTTTCCACTGCAAGTCTTAAGGTATATCATAGTCCATCATTTCTTTAATTAGTATCTCCAAGTCAATGCAAGAGGAATACGTCATGACTAGAAATCCAATCTTCACTGTCTTGAACTGATGCAAGATCTCAAAATTTGTGATCAAATATTCCACCAAGGTTTCTCCTTTCAATTTTTCCTTCATGCTTTAAAACTTGGAGTGATCCATTGTGCATTGGGCGAGGCGAGAGTTGTATTCCTCTTGATCATACAATTTTCCTTTTCCATCCCAAAATGGTGGGAGGCCTTTTATGAACAACTCTTCAAACATATCTTTGAATTCCTATATACTCGGCTCCATCTGTATGGCCTTGGTTTGGATTGATTTTAGTAGGTTATGATTGGAAATGACCCTCCTGGCCCAGATGATCAATGTAGTCCTATCTTTGATCCCAATGGTCTGAATTTAAGCAGTGGGGATGGGATTTAGTAGGTTTATGGAATTTTGGGCCCACTCTGATGGTTTCTTTTCCAGGGCCTCATTTACAAAAGTGCACCTTCTTCTAGTTGTGATGGCCATGCTATCTTTGTCATTGATAAAATTCAAGTACACCCCGAACTTAGTAGATTCAACAACAATAGAATCCCAGATGATATGTTTGGCTCCCTACAACAATCCTTTGCCTCTCAACCTTGTTTTCAGGTTATCTTCTCTTTCCTGCAAAGCTTGATTCTCCTTTTGGAACTGAGCCATTCTCTCATATTTTGTTTTCATTTCTTTCTTCAATTTCTCTATATCTCCCTTTAGACCTTTGATTTCTCCTACCTTCAGGCTAACTTGGGACATAGCCTAGACAAGTCCTTCGGTGCTTGGCCCAACTTCTATAGTAGAAGGTACAACTACAACCATTTTTGGTACTTCTGTCTATCTGAATACAACATGTCACTCGTATTCCTGTGGAATTTCACTTTTTCTAGAGCACTGATGTTTTCATATTTTAACTTGATCTCAGATACTTTATCTCATCTGCAACTACTATATTGAATGTTTTCTTCTCTACATCTCTCACTGTGAAAAAAGAAGACTTATGCTAAGATATCTTCTCTCCTTCAGGGATTAACTCCCTCATTTCATTCATAGCCAAGTTTCCTTTCTCATCATATTTCTTTTCCATATCTTCTTTAGATTGATAGGCTGCTCCAAATGCCTTATCAAAGATGTGCTTTTTGCTGCTGAAAGTCCTTGATCTACCTCCACTTTGGAGCTTTCTTCCTTTCCCAACTTCTACATTGTTGATGCCACTCTCCACCATATCCATGTTTCCATGTTATTTAGGCTCTTCCTCCTCCAGATCCACTCTCTGTGGGGATTGTGTGATCATCATATTTTTAAGGGAAGTCTATTGACTGTAGGTGCTCATGGCCTTTGAACTACTCCTTTTTTTGTAAACACTCACCTTGGGGACTTTAACTATCATCTTATGAGGAGTTTTTTGTGTTTGAGTTTGTTGCAGGGTTTCCTTCACTTGATTTGTTTTAGTTGGTTGCAATATTTCTTCCATATCAGCACAAACATCTAGATTTTCCAATTTGTCAAAACCCTCAACATGTTCATGATCGTAGGGGGCCTATTTCTTTATCAGTCTTATCTTGGATATGATATGATGTGGATCATATTTTCTTCCATGTAGTTTTGCAAATACAAACTCCTTGAGCTTTTCTTGGACTTGAGATAAGCATGATCTTGACTTAACAATGAAGGGTCCAATGATGAAAGGGAATTTGAGGTTGGATGCCTTGTGTAGTTTCAGGAAGTTCTCCATATCTGATATGATTCTTTGCCTGATGAACTCTAGGGAAAAGACTATGGGTGTCATAAAAATAGGCATAAGATAGGGGGATTCATGACAACCATAAACCCATATCATTGTTGAATGCATGAACAACACCCAATTCCCCACTCTATTTTCTAGATTTGGTTGTAAATAACTCCTCATGTCATCTAGGACTCTTGGTAGGTTGGTGTTGAAAATCACATTGTAGTCCCTGGACATGACCTTGTTGATAAAAATGAGAATTGTGATTCTTTTAAATTCATTTGATATGAATGATGATTCAGGGAACTCTCCCATGTTTGTCTCTAGGGAAATCTTCAACAAGTATGTATAATATCTTAAATGTCTTAGTGACTGAAAATTCATTAGTTGCTCGTGGATATTATCAACTATGAATTTATCAAAGCTGATGCAAAATGACTGACTGGAATCTAACTAGAAAAAATCCAACACAAAACTTAACATGACCTTAACCACATACTTGTCATTATCTGGACCTAAAATATGAATCAATATGGAACATACCCATTGGAATTCAATAACCATGATATTTACACTCATTGGTAGGGATAGACCTTCGGAAAAATGCTCTGGTTTGACAATTGTTTGCAAAAATAGGTCTCTGACTTCTAGGGGATATTCTCTATAAACCATGATTATCTTTTATTCGTCAAACGGCTCAAATCTTGTGGAGAGGGGCTCTAGTATGCTGAGGGTGCTTCGAATTGACACACTCTCCACCCTACATAGGACCTTGGACCCTTGTTTATTTAATACAACTTTCTCTTCCCATGAATACTACTCAGTGCACCAACCTATGAATTCATGGAAAGGGAACATGACTGGAATCTAACTAGAAAAAATCCAACACAAAACTTAACATGACCTTGACCACATACTTGTCATTATCTGGACCTAAAATATGACTCAATATGGAACATACCCATTGGAATTCAATAACCATGATATTTACACTCATTGGTAGGGATAGACCTTCGGAAAAATGCTCTGGTTTGACAATTGTTTGCAAAAATAGGTCTCTGACTTCTAGGGGATATTCTCTATAAACCATGATTAGCTTTTATTCGTCAAACGACTCAAATGTTGTGGAGAGGGGCTCTAGTATGCTGAGGGTGCTTCGAATTGACACACTCTCCACCCTACATAGGACCTTGGACCCTTGTTTATTTAAGACAACTTTCTCTTCCCATGAATACTACTCAGTGCACCAACCTATGAATTCATGGAAAGGGAACATGACCTCGACAGTGTAAGGGAATACATTGGCCTGGACTGCTTCAAGGAAGGGTGTCTGCTTCCCTATATTTTCGGACATGTTATCTTTGGATACAGAGATGGGTGAAATGGTGAATTCGGTGTTGAACACATATGAATATTTGTCAATTAGGGCTTCTTCGTTTGACATGGGGTCTTTCTCTGCTACTGACATAATGACAGGGTCGATGGTGGCAATGGAAAATACCTGTAAATGAGCGGAAAAAGCGTGAGTTTGGTCATGATGTTAAGCTTCAGTTTGAATGGAGTGGTCGCACCAACTTTCAACGTTCCAGTTTTTTGAAAAATAATAAAATAACGACGAGTGCCCCCTTTATATACTTTTCTAATTTTGGGGGTGAGGGGAATTGGTTTTGGGAAACCCACTTATCGCTCTGAAATGAACCTGGTGGTGCCACGTGGTCTCAACCTTAAATCACGGTTCTCTATTCGACCCACTTTTGAGAATTATCCTTCGCGCACGTTATCCCCCCGAAACAATATTCGACCATTGATCTGTACACCCGCGATCTGTGACCTGTCAGGTCCCATCAACTTCGCACTACCGCTAGATTTAGCCTTCTCCTGTTGGATTTGGACCTGTCCTCCAATTTATCACGCCTCCACATCAGTTTAGCACCTTGCTAAGTTTTGAAAACTATATTTCCCACATAAATTTGTTATGGTGATAACATGAGAGAAATACGTTGCCTTGGTTGGCTATTGGTTCTAGGGTTTACTTCCAAAATTATTCTTATCTGTCAAGGTTAAGGTGCTCAGGGGTGGCCTTTGTTCCTATGGTTGGGTGAAAATATTGAGATATTGTATACGGTTAAATAAGAACACCTATTATTTCTAACACACATGAGATGCATGCTACAACCATTAGCATGTATAAGATTGATATAACATATAAATTTATTGAAGCAACAAATTCAGATCAACACTACTTGAACATAAAAGAAACAATACAACAAGACAATTTACAACAAAAAATTAAATATTATGAGTTGCAAGAGGATGGAATCCTCATGTACAGAGGAAAAGTATACATGTTGAATTATAATCAAATAATACATTAATGAGAGAAATGCACAATATACCCTATGTTGGGAACCCAGGATAACATAAATCAATTGCAGTTGTAAGAAGCCAATACTTTTGGCCAAGAATGAAGAAGGAAGTGGATAATTATATAGTTAGGTGTCTATAGTGCCAAAAAGTGAAGACTAAAATAGAAATCCATCTGTACTATTTCAACCATTTCCCATTCTAGAATGGTAGTGGAAAGTTGTCACAATGGATTTTTTTACCAAGCTACCCAGAAAGGTGAAGCAACATGATTCCATCATTGTAGTGGTGGATAAATTGACTAAGGTTGCACATTTTATTCCAATGAAGACTAGAAAAAGGGAAAGAAATATTGTAGAGATATATATGAAATAAGTTTCTAGCCTACATGGAGTGCCCAAGGCAATCGTTTCAGACAAAGATCCAAAATTTACATCCAATTTCTGGAAAGGTTTGTTCAAAGGATTTGGGACAAATTTAAATCTTTGTACAACATATCACCCAGAATCAGATGGGAAAATAGAGAGGACTAACATTATAATTGAAGACATTGTCAGAATGTATGTGATGGACCATCCATCCAAGTGGGAAGACTATATTGATTTAGTTGAATTTGATTACAATAATGGGTACCAGACATCATTAAAAATGAGCCCATTCTAAGACTTGTGTGGTAGGAAGTGTAACACACTAGTGAGTTGGGATAACCCAATAGGAAAATTTGTTAATGGGCCATATTTGTTGAAGGAAACAAAAGAGAAAATGGAAAAAATCAAGAAGAATTTAAATGTTTCCTAGCACATGAATTTTTTTTATGTAAACAAGAACAAGTTTTTAACATATTTTAAAGTGGGAGAATGTGTATTTTTAAAAGTTAAAGTGAAGAGAAGTTTGTTATGAGAATATAGGACCAATTTCATACATGTTATCTTTACCTACATCCATGAGAGTGCATAATATATTTCATGTGTCATTAAAGAAATATGTGCATGACCCTAACCACATAATTGATTGGACTGTGATCTAGGTGGAACACAAAGTATATTTCTAGGTGGAATTAGTGTGCTTCCTGGACCAAAAATTCAAAGTTCTAAGGAACAAACCAATTGACCTAGTAAAGGTCTAATGAACCTACTACAGTCCTGAAGATGCTATATGGGAGCACGAGGAAAGCATGTGGGAGGAGTACCCACAAATTTTTGACAATTTTGAAGAAAACAAAATATAAGAATGCAAAACTCCATTTTGGGAAGTTAAAGTTCCAGAACTACATCTTAGAGTCCTAGTAGACCTACATTGGGGGAACTAATAAAATAATGGTACAACTCGATGGACTAAGAGAAGTAAAGGGGGTGCATTCCTTCGATCAATGGGTTGATATTAATAGGAGATTATGTATGAAACTATTGTTGGAGTTGTATAAAAATTGAATAATTGTATTTCTTAGTAAATTATGATGTAAATTCGTGCATTTCTATTGACATGGTGTTGTGCACCGAGGACAATGCACAATTTTAGGGGAGGGGGAATGTAATGTCTCTGCTATAATCCTAGGTTTAATTAATTCTTAATGTAGATATGAATGTGGCTATGGCCAAGTGATGTAATATGCAAATTGTATTTCTGAATTTTAATAAATAAAATGTGATGCTAGTTGTTGGGGGGACATGGATAGAGATGGGGATTGATTAATCCACAAGAGAGGAGGGGTCAAAAAAGGGGTTTTTATCCATGAGTTTAATTCCCAATATTTTTCCCAATTTTAATTTTTTGAGTGAACCTTCAATTTTTCTATTGAGTGTTCCCAAAGACAATCATTAAATGCATGTAAGAGGGTGGGTGTGAGGATTCAGATCCTATAGTTATTGGGGGCATGAGGATGAAGTACAATCATCTTAGGGAAGAGTGTAATTCAAGAAAGCAAGCAACATGGAGGAAATTTATATGGCCAAGTGGGTGGAATTATATAGTCATGCTTGTGCATGAACATAAAAAGAAGAGAACAAGGAAGAAGAGAATTGAAGCTAGAGAAACCATGGAGGAAGATTTCTAACTCATTTTTGGAGATGAAGAATGAAGAAGCAAATTGTAAGTCTTGCAAAAGAACCATTTTGTTAGGCCTGAGGAGTGGACTCCTATGTTAGTTGCACTGTAACAACAAGTGATTGTTGTTGTTTTACTGGTAGTTTTCCTAGTAGTGAGTTCTTCACATTAGTGAGATTATTGGTTATCTATTCCAAAGATACCTTGATAAATGAATGTGACACTCAATGGAATAAGAGTAGTGAAGGGGTACATTGCTTGGGTTGGGCAGGTCTAGAGGAAGAGAGTTGGAGGAAATTCAAGATAATTGTCGGAGAATGCTAGTGGATTGTTAGATTATCTGAGCTATGAGTGGATAATGAGAGACAACCTATTTTTTGGATTTATAGCCCCAACTTGGGGGTAACTTTCTGTTGATATTTGGAACAGAAAGTCTATGTTTGGGTGGAACGTCCATCTCAAGCAATCGGTTTCAAAACTGTTTTAAATAGATAAGTGTTTATCTATTTTTTCTAGCCTTAATATCCACCCCATAGGACTACAATGAAATCTAGTAGAAGATGAAAGACAAGACTCATCTCTAGCTTAGGATTTGGGTCATTTTTTAGGGTCATTGCGGGTCATACATGGGACAACAAGTGACTATTCACTGGTCATATATAGTGCAACCAACGACAACCTCTGCAAACTTCTAGATTCATTGAGTTTAGAAGAGGAAAGTGAGGGATGAGTTGGTCCTTCATGGCATGAGCCTTGGAACTCACATACTTTGAGTATCCATTAGTCTCCAAAAGATCTAGAAACCATCTCAATCCTCTTCCAAGGATCTATATAAAGAAGAAAATTATTGAGCATGGGGATGAAGAATCATTCATGGAGTTATGTTTTCCAAATAAAAAGGAGCTTCTCCATCTACATCAGTTGTAGTCATGTTTCCTAGATTGGTTGAAGAGCTGAGGAGGATCAAAGAGAAAGGAGAAAAGAGGAATCCATCTACACCAAAGGTACGATAACCTTAATTTGTTTCTTTCATTTCCACTAATAGATAATTGGTTTTCCCTTAAATATTTTTGTATCTAATTTTCCTAGATTGGTTGAAGTGCTAAGGAGGATAAAAGAGAAAGGAGAAAAGGTGAATCCATCTACACCAAAGGTACGATAACCTTGACATGTTTCTTTCATTTCCACTAATAGATCATTGGTTTTCCCCTAAATATGTTTGTATTTGATTTACAAATGTTTAGATTTGGTCTTGTAATGAATATATCAACTTAGATCTGAATTAGAATAGTGATTTCTAACACTATGAGATGAAGTATATTGGTGTTTGTTTGTTTCTTTTGTGCAGGGACCAAGTTGCGAGAACAAGAGATGGAACTCAAGATCTGCAACAACCAGGATATACGAGGACAACCTTCAGAAGTAAAGTATGCCACTCTCTCCCCTCTTGGCATAAAAATGAATTATTTATTTAGATCTAGGGAAACCATTAGAATTCTAACCTCGTTGTATATCTAGGATCAATAGGTAGATCCTAGGGTGATCTTACTATCCACATGTGATATTTTCTCCATAACATTGTTGTTCTATGTTAGTTTATGAACTAAATTGCTTTGTTTTTTTGTATGTGTATGTGAATGGTTTATATGTTGTTTTGTATGGGATCAATTAGTTGCATTTATGTCAATTTAACATGTTGTATATGATTTTAAATTAATGGTACCAGAAAATAGTTGAATCTATGTGTATTCTTGTAGCTGGTAAGCTACAAGATTAGTTATCAAAAAAATAAAAATTGTGTGTATTCTGCATGGTAATGTTCCTTAGTAGAGTTGCGAGACATTACACCAAAGCTTGAGATTATATTGTGTGCACAATGATCACTCAAGAAGATCACCTAATGAAATTGTATTCAAAAAAATTAGTAATATTGTTCATGATAAGTACTCAATTTATGAAATAGGATAGTATGCCATTGTACAAGAACTTAAATAATGAATACATTACTTACATGGAAAAGAAATGGTCATTCATACAAACCAAAAACCTCAACTCCTTCATGGTCTAAGTTACAAACTACATGACAACTAAAGTGAACTAGTTTTCTAACAAAATTTTAGTTCGTAACAAAGCATTGTGATGACAGGCCCTTCTACGAAGCTTGTCTTACCCCAAGATATTCATAGTGTGCCTGATTACCTACACACACTTCAAGGTTAAACTAAATCTTGTTTAGTCACTCTAGACTCTTCTCCCACATGTGTCTGACCTAAGCTCTCCTTTATGCTTAATCTTTGATACTTGTTAGCATTGATGCTCATTATACTCCCTTTACCTAAGCACATAAGAACCATTTCTTCAAAGGCTCTTTCAATACTACAACACCATAAAAATAAGGTCTTAACCTACCTTTTCTCAGTGCTCGTTCCTCAATGCATAAAAAAACTTGTCTATATTTTCTCTGCACAAACATCACTATCAATTTTCAATACTTCACATATCAGTTTGTCTCTTTGCACACTTGATTCATTATCTCTGCAATCCCTCTACACAAGAACCCTCATGTACATACTCTATCTTCAATTCACAACCTCGGCAACGTGTGCCACAATTTACATACCATAGTTCAAATCTAAAATCGTACTCTACCTCCAATCTTCATGCTCAAAGCCCATACTCTGTTCCTGGAGCAATGTCTTGAGCCAGCTTACACATGGCATCGTGCCCACATTTGCTTTGATCTCAACACAACATCTGCATAGCTTCAATACTCTCATGCATCCATACATACACAGACACTCTGATTTGCAGAGTCTTCTTAAACCTTAAATGGCTTCTGCAGGGACTGGAACCCTTCAAGTTCCATCAATGGCTAGAATTTCATGTACATAAATTCTACCCATCTATTTAACCTTAAGATTGGAATCATGCAGTCATAATTATGCCCAGTCTCTTCTTTGTCAGGTCTTCATGCACAAGTGTGTCTTCATACAAAGATATTTCCAATTCACCAACATCATTCAATCATACTATACACCAAAGGTAAGAGAACCAACACACAGTATCGTGAAAAACCATTTTCTTATTAAAATAAAATGATTGTACATACACTACCGAGAGCTCTAACACTCTCACTCAGTTCCTACTGGGTAGTACCTCTCTTGCCCTATTTGAGAGTCTTTTTTTTAATCTAATTGAACTCAAAGTTCATTAACTATTGACTCCTAACATTGTGCAACCAACTCCTAAAATAATGCAATTGTTTATAATAATAGAATTACAAAGCTATCTAAATCCATGACTCCTGAAACTAATTACTGTTTACACTAGATCTACTCCCAAGTTTACTCTCGACTCATCCCACTGGACTAGGGATGTATTTCATGAATCAATTTATATTGACACCTAACCAAATTAGGATCTTCTATCCCTATGCATTCTTTCTAATTGAACACTTTTACAAGAGATTTCACAATGTATTTACAATTGACCCTCCTTGGGATGATGTCATAACCTTAGAGTCTGACCAAACGTGAACACTTTGGCTTGGGAGATAATTCTCCTGCACCAGACTCCCAAAGTAGAAATAAGACATGATCACCTGATCATGTGTCCTCAATATTCATCTTTCCTGGATCCCAAACTCTAGTTTGCTGTTGTCTGTTAGCTATTCAACTGCAATCTTTTAGGCTTCCATACTTTGTTCTGTAACACTCCGCTTAACTGATGTAGGAGCATCGCCAACACATCAAATGAGCCAACGAGGAAGCGGAGGACAGTTGGACAAGCCAGCACAAATTTTGAAAATGCTTTGGAACTGTTGCGCAAATCTTAAATGAGTCATTTAAGAGGAGGCGCCTTTGTATATTGTAATGGACCTTGAGCCTTTAAGCTCTCATCCTTAGGTAGATAGTCCACATTTAATATAGTTAATGCTGGTAGATAGGAATTTAATTTTAGATTTGATAGCTTTAGAGTCCAAGAGGGAAAACATATATAGACACCCTCATTGTACATTGTAACTGAATTCGGGAGGAAGAGCAGAAGAGCATGCAAAGAACTGTATGAAGAACACCCCATGTATAGGCATTTGAACTAATAGAAGAAAGCTTTGGTTCAAATTCATGGTTTCTGTTGTTTCTTTGTGTATTGATGTTAGGCTCATAAATATTTGCTTCCAGTCATACATTTGCTTTTATATGATGTGTATGTGATTTTATGGTGGAATTGAAGTCTGAAAGGAAGAGTGGATGAGTTTCAATTGTTTCTCTAATTGAGCTAGGGGATTCCTGCAAGGAGTGCAGTTGAATTGTCCGCAAGGAGTACGTTGACAGAAGGGTTCAATTAGAGATAGATTTTGTTCTCATTTCCTTGAGGGTGCAGTTAGGCACAGTTTCATGCAAGGAGTGCATAGGCCAAAGGAAAGCCTCAGGGTTGCGAACCTGAGTAAGGAACTGAAAGACTGTTGCTGCATGAGTGTGCAGAGTCAAGAGACTTCAACACTAAGACGTCGTTGAGGGTTTACCGCAAGGAGTGCACGCAAGAAGTTTTCTAAAGGAATTGAGAGTTGTGAACAAATATCAGGAGGTATAGAACCTTGAGTAATTACTAGGGGAAGCACAGGGAGCTGGTGCCTTGAAAGCTTGCAGGAAGCGTCGTAGGGTTGCGAGCAGGTGGGAAAATTCTGCAGAAAATCATTTAGTCGTTTCGCAGAATTTCACCAGGAGGAAAGGATGATCGAGATTCTTTGGGAGAATCAGTGAAATTTCGAGGGTCGTTAGATCTCGTGGAGGTGCAAGGAGGCTGCGGCGAGAATGTCCTAAGGTTAAAGCTCAGGAAGGGAAGAGCTGTCGATCTGAGTCACAAGGACCGTTGGATCTACACGTGGTATCATGTATCAGGGATTCGCGAGCCGAAGCTCCAAGTTGTTGCAACGAGAATTGCGATATCGCGATCCGCGATATCCCGACGAGCCCAGAACCGTCCATCATTGGGGACATGTGTCAGAAGATCTAAGGGAAGTCGGGGTTCAGCATATCGGAGGTCCTGAGAATAGGATACTCAGACAGTTTGGAATCACGATCCGCGATATCCCGATGGGAGAGCTGTGTGGGCCACAACAGGAGTTAGTGGAGGACAGGTGGCGTACCATATCGGGGATCAGGAAAAGGCAGGTCCTGAATCCATTGACATTAGAATTCACGATCCCGCAAATTTCGAAGTCCCGACGAAGTGATGGGACCTTTTAATAGTAAACCCACACATGCATCGAAATATCGATACATCGGGGTTCGGAGTTTAGAAATTCCATTTTTTGATGTAGCGAGTAGCGATTTCCCGATAGGGAGAACTCCGATAGCAAGAGGAAAAGTCAACGTTGACTCGCGTTGGAGTTTGGGGAATCATGAGGCAAAAAACACGCGACCTTAGGATTCGCGAAATCGCGAAGTTCGATTTCCCAATCATTAAGGGAGATCAGTTGAAGAGTTGTTGTGGGTAAGGAAAATTCCCAATAAGGAATTAGAGGAACCTTTGAGTTCTTTGGGCTGTGAGTGGAGGAATATCTTGTGTGAGTGGGCGTGCTCTGAGGAGTGTGGCTGTGTCAGTGTGGTACCAGAGCGGGAATATCTCTTTGCTTTCTATAGCAGAGAAGAAGGAAATTCACCATGCCACCGAGAAGAGAAAGGCAATCACCTGATCTAGAGGATAGGGAGGTGCGGAGCAGAGGCAGGCAGGTAACAAATCCAGAAATGGAGAGACAGATGAGAGATCTCCGAGCAAGACTCGAAGACATGGATACAACTCAAAGACGCACAGCTAGTGCAGGGGATCTCAGTGATTCCGGGAGAAAAATTGAGGCTGAACGAGAAGAGGAAGTTGCAGCTGAGGATGTAGCGAATGAACATCTAATCAAAGCTATTGCAAGGATGGGTGCAAAGGTGAATATGGATATTCCAGTTTACGAGGGGAATTTGGATGCAGAGGATCTTCTAGATTGGATTAGAGCTCTCGATGCATACTTCGACTACAAATATGTCGAAGAAGATAAGAAGGTCAAGCATGCTGTTATGCACTTGAAAGGACATGCAACATTATGGTGGGACGAGCTACAATCAGATACACGCTGCAAGGGGAAGCAAAAAATCAAGAGTTGGGATCAAATGATTGCAAAGATGAAGGAAAAGTTCATCCCTAGAGGTTACCAAATTACTCTGTTCAGGAGGATGCAGAACCTGAGACAGAAGCTGATGACAGTGAAAGAATACACGGAGGAATTCTATCAACTGAACATCAGGGAATGTCATCGAGAGAGCGATGATGAGAAGTTCACTAGATATATGAATGGTCTGAGATATGACATTCAGGATGAATTGAGCATGGTAACCATCAGAACGGTAGAGGATGCTTATCAGATGGCTCTGAAAGCAGAAGTCAGACCAGAGGCAAGTCAGATGCCCAGGACAGATACCAGAAGCCTAAGGAGGAATGGAAGAAACCTCAGGGTAAAGTTGAGAGAATTGGAACCTCACAGCGAGGACCATACGTCGAATAGAGAGGACAACATACAGAGCAGAGCAGAGGATATGATGACAACAACACTTTTCCTCGTACTAGAGGCAGAGGAAGAGGAAGAGGTGGAGTAATCACATGCTTCATGTGTGGAAAGAATGGGCACAAGTCTTATGAGTGTCCCGAGAAAAAGAAGGACATTGGGGAAGCTCACATCACCGAAGCGCAGAGGCGAGATGTGGAGGTCGAAGATGCAGAAGGCGGAAGATCACTCATGATGCGAAAAGTCCTTTTGACACCCGAGAAGGAGATGGAAAGTTCAGTCCAAAGGAACAGACTTTTCAGAACAACTTGCAAGACCAAGGACATGGTATGCAAGGTTATCTTAGACAGTGGTAGCACAGATAATCTCGTTTCAACCGAGATGGTAGAGAAGCTGGAGCTGGAGACAACTGATCATCCAAGCCCATACAGAGTTTCATGGCTACAGAAAGGACACCAGGTAACTGTTACTAAACAATGTTTAGTTGAATTCAAGATAGGTGGATATAATGATAAGATTCTGTGTGATGTTCTTACCATGGATGTATGTCATCTATTGCTGGGTAGACCATGGAAATATGACAGAAATGTGATTCATGATGGGAGAATGAACACATATACCCTGGAGAAGAATGGGAGAACCCATATGTTGCTTCCAATAAAGGATAAGGAGGTGAATCCAGAGGTGAATAACACAGTACTTCTCATTAGTGGGAAGGAGCTTCTTACAGAGGTGAAGAAGAAAGAAGATCCACAATTCTTTGTAGTCAGGAAACCAAGGATTTTTCTAACTAGCACAAGGGTGGATGATTTACCAGATGAAGTTCAGGAACTGCTGGAAGAGTTCGCTGACATCGTGGTGGACAAATTACCTCGTTCGTTGCCACTGATGAGGAGTGTGATTCATCATATAGATCTCATACCAAGAGCTAGTTTTCCAAACAAATCCACGTATAGGTTGACGCTGCAAGAAAATGAAGAGGTCAAGAAGCAGGTCCAGGAGTTATTGGACAAAGGATTGGTCAGGGAAAGCTTGAGTCCATGTGTTGTTCCGATAGTAATCAGTCCAAAAAAAGATGGAGGTTGGAGAATGTGTACCGACTCGAGGGAAATTAACAAGATAACCATCAGGTACAGGTTTCCATTGCCGAGGATGGATGATTTAATGGATTGCTTGAGTGGAGAAAAATAATTTTCAAAGATTGATTTGAAGAGAGGATACCATCAGATTTTCATGAGGGAAGGCGATGAATGGAAGATGGCCTTCAAAACCAACGAAGGTTTGTATGAATGGCTTGTCATGCCGTTTGGCTTGACGAATGTGCCAAGTACCTTTATGAGGTTAATGAATGAAAAACTGAAGGATTTCATCGGGAAGTTTGTCATTATGTATCTGGATGACATATTGGTTTTCAACAAGACAGAGGATGAGCATCTGAAGCATTTAGCCATTGTGATGAAGAAGCTACAACAGGAGAAGCTATTGATAAATATGAAGAAGTCCTCATTCATGAAGACAGAGCTCATTTATCTGGGTTTTTTCATATCCAAAAATGAGTTGAGAATGGATCCGGATAAGGTAGAAGTGATCAAGAATTGGCCATCACCAAGGAATGTATTTGAGGTGAGAAGTTTTCATGGTTTGGCTAGTTTCTACTAATAATTCATCAAGAATTTTAGTGGAATTAGCGTAGCGATGATGGATACAGTGAAGAAATGGCATAAATCTTTTCACTGAATAGCAGAGGCTGAGAAGAGCTTCAATCTGTTGAAGCGGAAGATCATGGAACAACCAATGTTGGTGTTGCCGGATTTCCTGAAGACGTTTCAGGTGAAATGTGATGCAAGTGGGTTTGTCATAGGAGTGGTCTTAAGTCAGGAGGACAGACCAATTGCATATTTCAACGAGAAGATGAATGAGGCAAAATTGAAGTACTCCACGTATGATAAGGAATTCTATGCCATCATTCAGGCATTGAAGAAGTGGAGGCATTACTTGATCCCAAAAGAATTTGTATTGTACAGTGATAATCAGGCATTACAGTTTGTGACTCAATAGGAGAAGTTGAATCCGAAACATGCCAAATGGGTAGATTATATGTAGAATTTCACATTTGTGATTAAGCATATTTCTGGTACTGCTAACAAAGTGACTGATGCTTTGAGCAGGAAGTGTTTGTTGTTGTAGGAGTTCCGAGTCAAGACCTTAGGTTTTGATAATATTAGGAACATGTACGCAGGTGATGCAGATTTTGCAGAAGCGTATGAAGCAGCTGAAAATCTAGTTCTTAGAGATAGGAGTCCTTGGATAGACTATATAATCTAGGAAGGATTATTGTTCAGAGGCAATCAACTGTGTATTCCGAAATGCTCCATGAGGGAGAACTTGTTAAAGGAAAAACACAGTGGAAGATTAGCAGGACATTTTGGTCACGATAAGACATTTGCGAATCTGAGCGAATCATACTTTTGGTTGGGAATGCGAGCAGATGTCAAGAGATTCGTTGAATGATGTAGATTTTGCCAGCATTCAAAAGGAAGAAAGCAGAATGCAGGTTTTTATCAGCCATTGCCCATACCAGAGAGACTGTGGGAGGCGATAAGCATGGATTTCGTATTGGGATTGCCAAGGACACAAAGAGGATTTGATTCAATCTTTGTGGTAGTGGACAGGTTTTCCAAGATGGCACGCTTCATCCCATGCCATAAAACTAGTGATGCGACTCACATCACAAATCTATTCTTCAAAGAGGTCATTCGACTTCATGGGCTGCCGAAAAGCATAGTTTCGGACAAAGACACTAAATTCATAGAGCATTTTTGGAGGACCTTATGGAAGAAGCTAGGGACTAATCTGATGTTTAGTTCAGCTTATCATCCTCATACGGATGGACAAACAGAAGTGGTCAACAGAAGTCTAGGAGACTGGTTGAGAAGCTTGGTGACAAAACACCACAGCCAGTGGGATAATATATTGCCATAAGCAGAGTTCACATACAACGATTCGGTGAATCAAAGTACAAGAAAAATTCCATTTCAGGTTGTTTATGGCATGCAGCCAAGAGGAGTTTCTGAGTTAAGGGATTCAAAACAGACTGCTACTAGCAACGCTAGTGCAAAGGAATTTTTTGAGGCGATGAAAGAACTTCACGACCAGGTGAAGGAGCGACTGCTGAAATCAAGCCAGGAATATAAGTGCAGAAAAGATCAGCATCGGAGACAACTTCAGTTTGAAGTTGGTGATCTAGTTCTGGCACATTTGAGGAAGGAAAGGTTCCCAAGGGGAACATACAATAAGCTGAAGATGAAGAAAATCGGGCCATGCAAGGTCTTGAAGAAATTCAGAGAAAATGCTTATGATATCGAGTTTCCGAATGGGATCGGAATATCTCTAATATTCAATATCGCAGATTTATACCCATACAGGGCTAGAGAAGCAGAGATTGGAATGGAGCAACCAGTGATCCAGTGGATGAAACAATTGCTAGTTGTAGAAAAACCGCAAATGGAATGCATACTGGACAAGAGAGTGGGTAAGAAGACCCAAAGGAAGGAATACTTCGAGTATCTAGTCAAGTGGAAGAATTATCCAATGGAAGATGCCAGCTGGGAGAATGAAGTGGAGATATAGAAGCATGGACAGACCATTCAAGAGCTCATGGACAGGAGCCCATGAAAATTTTCAAGCGATGGAGTATGATGCAGGAGCATCGCCAACACATCACGAGAGCCAGCGAGGAAGCGGAGGACAACTGGACAAGCCAGCACAAATTTTGAAAATGCTTTGGAACTATTGCGCAAATCTTAAATGAGTCATTTAAGAGGAGGTGTCTTTGTATATTGTAATGGACCTTGAGCCTTTAAGCTCTCATCCTTAGGTAGATAGTCGACATTTAATATAGTTAATGCTAGTAGATAGGAATTTAATTTTAGATTTGATAGCTTTAGAGTCCAAGAGGGAAAACGGATATAGACACCCTCATTGTACATTGTAACAAAATTCGAGAGGAAGAGCAGAAGAGCATGCAGAGAAATGTATGAAGAACACCCCATGTACAGGCATTTGAATTAATAGAAGAAATCTTTGGTTCAAATTCATGGTTTGTTTTGTTTCTCTGTGTATTGATGTTAGGCTCATAAATATTTTCTTCTAGTCATACATTTTCTTTTATATGTTGTGTATGTGATTTTATGGTGGAATTGAAGTCTTAAAGGAAGAGTGGATGAGTTTCAATTGTTTCTCTAATTGAGCCAGGGGATTCCTGCAAGGAGTGCAGTTGAATTTTCCGCAAGGAGTGCGTTGACAGAAGGGTTCAATTAGAGATAGCTTTTGTTCTCATTTCCTTGAGGGTGTATTTAGGCATAGTGTCATGCAAGGAGTGAGTAGGCCAAAGGAAAGCCTCAGGGTTGCGAACCTGAGTAAGGAACTGAAAGACTGTTGCTGCAGGAGTGCGCAGAGTCAAGAGACTTCAACACTGAGATGTCGTTGAGAGTTTGCTGCAAGGAGTGCACGCAAGAATTTTTCTAAAGGACTTGAGAGTCGTGAACAAAGCCCAAGAGGTATAGAGCCTTGAGTAATTACCAGGGGAAGCACAGGGAGCTGGTGCCTTGAAATCTTGCAAGAATCATCGTAGGGTTGCGAGCAGGTCAGAAAATTCTACAGAAAATCACTTAGTCGTTTCGCAAAATTTCACCGGGAAGAAAGGATGCTCGAGATTCTCTGGGAGAATCAGCAAAATTCTGAGGGCTGTTAGATCTCATGGAGGTGTAAGGAGGCTGCGACGAGGACGTCCGAAGGTTAAAGCTCAAGAAGGGCAGAGCCATTGATTTAAGTCACAAGGACCGTCGAATCTACATGTGGTATCATGTATTAGGGATTCGCGAGTAGAAGCTCCAAGTTGTTGCGACGAGAATTGCGATATCACGATCCGCGATATCCCGATGAGCCCAGAATCGTCCATCAGTGGGGATGCATGTTAGAATATCTAAGGGAATTCGGGGTTCGACATATCGGAGGTCCTGAGAATAGGATACTCAGATAGTTTGGAATCACGATCCGCGATATCCCGACGGGAGAGCTGTGTGGGCCACAACAAGATTTAGTGGAGGACATGTGGCGTACCATATCGGGGATCGGGAAAAGGCATGTCTCGAATCCATTGACATTAGCATTCGCAATCCTACAAATTCTGAAGTCCCAACGAAGTGACGGGACCATTGAATAGTCAACCCACACGTGCATCAGAATATCGGTACATTAGGGTTCGGAGTTCAGAAATTCCATTTGTTGACATAGCGAGTAGCGATTTCCCGATAGGGAGAACTCCGATAGAAAGAGGAAAAGTCAACGTTGACTCACGTCGGAGTTCGGGGAATCGTGAGGCAACAAACACGCGACCTTAGGATTCATGAAATCGCGAAGTCCGATTTCCCGATCATTAAGGGAGATCAGTTGAAGAGTTGTTGTGGGTAAGGAAAATTCCCGATAAGGAATTAGAGGAGCCTTTGAGTTCTTCGGGCCATGAGTGGAGGAAGATCCTATGTGAGCGGGCGTGCTCCGAGGAGTGCGGATGAATCATTAACTTACCTTAAAACCTCCCATTGTTAATCCAATTTCACACTTAACCATCTCCTTCACTCTACTATAGTTCCTTTTAGAAATCTTCCTGAGCTTAAATAGCTCATCTACTTCTCTTTCCAGCTTTAACTATTTCTACTGAAATCTCATGTAATCTTTATGATCTTATAACTACATTTCTACTCCACCCATAAGGATATGAACATCCACATCCCAATTTCCATTACTATACATATTCCAAAAGATGCTTGATGCATTAAAAAACATTCTCCATTGTTCTGCAATATCCCTACCGTTTTCATCTTCATAATTCTCAAATTTGTTTCCTCCTTTCATCTCAACAACACTAAGTTGCAGGAGATCTTCTTTCTGCTCTAATTCTACATCTTCAATATGTTGATTGCTTCCTTTTCCCACCTCTCCATCTTTGATATCTTCAAAAACATACCCCCCTTTGATGCTTGGTTGTTGTCCCCAAGTCTCTATTTCATTTGCAAGAAGAAAACTATACTTTGACTCCTTGATTGCAACTCTAAACTGACCCTTCTCCTTGTCTTGTATGTCAACAAACACACTATTCATTTGAAATTTTTCACATGGTCTTGTCTGACTGCAATCTCACTTTTATACTCAGGCTCTTCCAACAAGTGTTCCAACCATTCAATCTCTCTTTGACATCTATCCAACACTTCGTCATAATGTTGTTCATAATCTTCAACATGCCCTCCTTCCTTGACACTAAGAATTTTTTTTTGTGACAATGTCTCTTCACTTTTCATCAGAATAAAATTCTATTTCTCTATTTCATCATTCTTCCTTCGGCCATTTAAGAATGCCAATTTCTCCTTGTCCTCATAAAGAGCAAGTTCCCTCAAATGAGACATAATTGTCTCACATCCATTGGAGATGATGCCCTCATTACATAAGGAATCTATGAGTACCTTCTGCTGCAACAACTCATCTTTTTCTTCATCAGGAAGGCATTCTTCATCATACCTTACTCAACAACCTCCAATTTCACTCAAGACAACTCCAAAAGGTAGCTTGTCTTTTTCATAACATGCAAGCACATTCAAATTGTCAATTTTAAAATCACAAGACCCAATGGTCTCATTCGATGATTTAGTCATCAAATCTTCCTCTTGTTGTCCCAAGTCTTCTGTAGGACTGAGAAAGTCTTCATTGCCTTTCTCCTCAGCTTCTTCTTTTTGTTCTTGGTCATCATCATATACCAAGCTTTCCTTGCTTTCATCTCTTGCTTCATGCCGAAAAGAAACATGTTCTCTCAACTATGTGTGTGCATGCACATGATACTCAATTGTCCCATATTCCTCCAAAATAGATTTCATATTATGTCCTTCTCCTTCACTCTTTGTGACAATATTAGCAATTTTTCCTTCTTTATATGCTTCACCTGCAAACATACACAAAATATCAGATTTAAACCATTGAGACCTCTTGGCCTCACTTGAAGTTTCAATCTTCAAGTCTCTTTCTTGATACTCATTTTCATTGAGTACCTCATCCTCCCACCAAGAATTCATCAGTTGTTCTTTCCTATTCTTTTTTAGCCTATGCCACTTCATCTTTCTTCTCATGAGGAAACCACATCTTTGGTCTTCCTCGTCCTTCTATAAAATATCCATCATTACTCCTAGACAAAATTCTATCTCATCCTTCTCCCTCTCATATTCTTCATCACTCATCTGCCTCCATATGCCATTTGTCTTGGAATCTTCCTTTTTCACTTTGTGGCTGCCTCCTAAACCTCTGTTATGACTTTCAATGATCATATTCTTGAGTTCTTTCACCCTCTATGAGCTGCACTCAAAACTAATCTACTCTTGAGAACATGATTGTCCTCTTGTACTTCAACCCTCAGTTGAAACATTAGGTCCAGGAAACACTTCTTCCTCCTAGAAACCCTCACTGGCTTCTTTTATCACTTCTCCTAGAGCTGTGATTTTATTTTGGTGAGATGTCTTCACTCCTGCTGTTACTTCTTGCATGCTATCTCTTCTTCTTTACAGACTGCAACAAGTATGTCTTCTTCCTTCACAAAAAACACTTTATTGTTCTTTATTCCCGCTCTAATACCAATTGATGACAGGCCCTTCTCTGAAGCTTGTCTTACCCCAGGATATTCATAGTGTGCCTGATTACCTACACACACTTCAAGGTTAAACTAAGACTTGTTTAGTCACTCTAGACTCTTCTCCCACATGTGTCTGACCTAAGCTCTCCTTTATGCTTAGTCTCTGATACTCATTAGCATTGATGCTCATTATACTCCCTTTATATAAGAACATAAGAACCATTTCTTCAAAGGCTCTTGAAATACTACAACACCATAAACATAAGGGCTTAACCTACCTTTTCTCGGCACTCGTTTCTCAATGCATACAACTAGATATCATGACCTAGGGCTATCACAAGAATATGAAACCCTTAACAAGAGCTTCTTTTCTCAGTGCTCTTTCACTATAAAACCTCAGCCTATGTCTGTGCTTTATCACACTGACATTAAATGTTTAACACTAGATCCTATCTTATACCATAAAATCGAGCAGTATGATCACCATCATATCACAAATCCATAAAATACTTACTTCATATACCTTGGTGCCTCGTCATTTGACACATAGGACCTCATCCCATGATCTAACTCCTATTGCAATAGAAAATTCCCATAGGAGTATACGTGCACTCTTGACCTCCAACTCGATTCGTTGACCAACCCTTCACTGCTTGATTTACTACCAAAACACTCAGGAACCATCAGATTTCTGTCAACAAACTCTTCGTTCTCATATGGGCAATAAAACTGCATACAAAACCTTGTCTATATTTTTTCTGTGCAAACATCACTATTGATTTTCGATACTTCACCTATTAGTTCGTCTCTCTGCACACTCGATTCATTATATCTACAATCCCTTTATGCAAGAACCCTCATGTACATACTTTGTCTTCAATTTGTGATCTCAACAACTCACGCCACAATTTACATACCACAATTTGATTCTAAACTCATACTATGCCTCCAATATTCATACTCAGAGCCCATACTCTATTCATGGAGCAATGTCTCGAGCCAGCTTACACATGGCATCATACCCACGTTTTCTTTAATCTCAACACAACATCTGCATAGCTTCAATACTCTCGTGCATTCATACATACATAGACACTCTAATTTGCAGAGTCTTCTTAAACCTTAAATGGCTTCTGCAGGGACTGGAACCCTTCAAGTTCCATCAATGGCTGGAATTTTGTGTACATAAATTCTACCCATCTATTTAACCTTAAGACTGGAATCATGCATTCATAATTCTTCCCAGTCTCTTCTTTGTTAAGTCTGCATGCACACGCGTTTTTTCCTACAGAGCTATTTCCAATTCACCAACATCATTCAATCATACCATACACATAAGGTAAGAGAACCAACACACTGTATCGTGAAAAACCATTTTTTCATTAAAATAAAATGACTGTACATACATTGGCAAGAGCTCTAACACTCTCACCCAGTTCCTACTGGGTAGTACCTCTACTTCCCTATTCGAGAGTATTTTTTTTTTATCTAAGTGAACTCAAATTTCATTAACTGTTGACTCCTAACATTCTGCAACCAACTCCTAAACTAATGTAACTGTTTCTAATAATAGAATTACAAAGCTATCTAAATCCATGACTCCTCAGACTAATTATTGTTTACATGGTATCCACTCTCGGATTTAATCTCGACTCATCCCACTAGACTAGGGATGTATTTCATGAATCAATTTATATTGACACCTAACCAAATTAGGATCTTCTATCCCTATTCTTGCTTGCTAATTGAACACTTTTACAAGAGATTTCACAATGTCTTTACAATTGACCCTCCTTGGGCTGATGTCATAACCTTAGAGTCTGACCAAACATGAACACTTTGGCTTGGGAGCTAATGCTCCTACATCACATTGGAAAGGAAAAGTGAACACACCAATTGATTGTCTTAGCCTACCACTGATAATTTCCCTTATGACAATGTTAAGTATGAATGGATATGAAACCATTACTTTTCCTCAACTATATGAAGATAAAACTAATTTCTTCTCGATTATCAATAACTCTAGACATGTCATTCAAATTGAAATCCACTACCACTTGAAGGATAACTTGTTTTACAAGCTAAGATAAGTTTGTGTACCTCTAGGTGAGTACCAACATAATCTTATTTGTGATGCACACTACAACAAAATAGTAGGTCACTTTTGAGTATTAGATACTCTTATGTTACTACAAAAGTATTTCTACTAGACTTCACTCAAGTTGGATGTCAATAGATACATCAAGTCATGTGTGCTTTATGACATCACCAATCCAATAAACTGCCAAGAGGGTTTGTATACACCCTTTCCTGTTCTAGATCAACCATGGGAATCCATTTGCATTGATTTCTTGATTAGATATCCTCTCACCAAGAACCAACATGATGAAATCCTAGTAGTGGTCAATTGATTTTTTTAAATGACTATATTAACACCTAGTTACAAGAAAATTACAATTTCTAAGAACTAATCAAATCTTCTTTAAGCATGTTTGGAAGAACTATGGTTTATTGAGTTTAATCATCACTAATCATGACTCCATATTTTTTAGTGTCTTTTGGAAAACACTCTATCAATAAGTTGACACACAATTATCTATGTTAAAAACATTCCATCCTCACACATATGGACAAACTAAAGTGGGAAATGAATGGTGGTACAATTTATTCATATGTACACTCACAAGAATCATAGAACATGGGATGAGATTTTCCCATATATCCAACATAGCTATGATTGAGATCAGCACAATTCAATTGGAAAGGTTCTGTTTAAAGTTTATTATGGATTTTACCCTTCACCACCTATCGACTTATCTAGTTGAATGACTATTTATTTTGACACAAGCCATGAACAAAAGGAATTTGACAAGGAACTCATGTTCAAAAAGAGGGCTTGTGAGACTAAAAAACAAGCATAAGAGATGTTTCATAAAGATAGTGAGACACTAAAGATTGATAATACAAGCATCATATTCATCATTCATTCCAAATTGGGATAAAGTATGGTTACATATAAAGAAAGAAAGGTTGCATGGATTGTATATGAAGATGAATCCTTTACAATATGACCTGTATACGATGCTTGAGAAAAATTGGAGAACATGTCTTTAAGCTTAGCATTCTTCCATACCTATGTTTACATGTAGTATTCAATGTGGATTTTCTTCAACCCTATTTTCCATGCTTGCTAGAATAGACTGAGTTATAGCCTAAATATCAAGAATACATCTACCTAGATGTCTAGGAACCACTTGTAATCGACATCATTGTCATATAGTAAGAACACCATGCAAGGATGCTAACAATTTCCTTGTTTTAGGTGGCTATATTAGGACATCCCCTTTCACAAGGAAAGTGGTAAAATACCATTGATTTGGCACACAAGATTCCTCATCTGTTTAAGTGGGAAATGGGGACTGTTTCCTACTAAGGGGGAAGGTTTGATCCATTCCAGTACTCAATTGACACCCATCGATTGTTACCTAGTTTCACTCAACTCTTTGGTTGAAACTTATAGTCGACTACTAATAGTTGATCTCTGATTGAGTTGATTCACAGATTCCTCGACTGAGTCAACTCATGCACCTTTGATAAGGATTGTCAATTACCCTACATTTCTAATGGAAAGGATGACTTATCACATGTCTAACAACATCATGAATAGTAAAAAAACACTAGGAAAGCACCATTGACTTGGTATCTATTGTCTCATCATCTTCTTCTTTTGGTTAATAGCTAGAAAGAAGTAGTTAGGTCTTCTAATAAGTTATGCAACTTTATTCTAACTAATTTTTAGTAGGTAAGACACCCAAGTACTCTTCAATAATGTATTAATGTATGTAAACATTAGTATAAAGGGGTTCTCCAAATTATCTCAATTCCTCCTGTCTCTCTCAATAATTGCAATTGAGTCTATCTAATCATTACACCCCTATTTGAGGTATTTATTACAGACTTAGAAGACCAACATTATGAAGTGACTAATCAATACAATGAATTTTTTCTCTTTTGGTACTCTACAATCAATTATGATCTTACATATTAATGTAATTGGTATTATTGTTCATTGTTTTTCATCGATTCTATTTGAATGTTTATTTCTCAGTTTTCTTAAATAGTCTAACTTTATATGTTTCCACCATAACAAAGATTGACTCATTTGATTGATTATGTTTTCCCCCTTGCGTGTCACTTGGGTACAACATATCAAATTGGAAGAATGGTTTGAGATATCCAAGATTGTGGGAAGCCATGGGACATGATGTAGTTTAATAAGTCTACCACATGAGCTAGTAAGACTTCAGGATAAGGTTTGAAAAATTCAATGTATAGGTTATATATTTCATAGGACTCATTAGATTGAAGCTCAAGAATGATACAAAGAATCAAATAGTCAAGGAAGATGTGGTAGGGAGAGGGTCTCGAATTGTCTCGAATTGTCTTGAATGCATGGTTAGTTAGGTGCATTATATAAACTAGAATAATAGGAAAACCAAATAAAGGGATCAAAGATTAAACACAATGTTTCTTAGCTAGGAGGAAGATTATTCAAAAACATTTTGGATTGAAATGAAGGTATTCAATGATGGTGATGACTTTGCACTTATATGCTTGCTAAGAAAATAATGTTTTATTTTCTTCGTATAAATGCTCCAATGTTTCTTTACATTTGTTTTGATTTCCAAGTTCTATACTTCATAATGTATTTATCTAATTTATGAATGATTTTATAGTATAAATCATACCCAAAACTATGTTAACAATGTCCAACCTTGAGAGGGAAGATATATAAGTGGAATAGAGAAAGACATCAATAAGGCCAAATAGCTTAGGTGAAGTGAAAGCAATACTAAATTTAGGTCTTGGATATCATAACATAAATCTCTTGATTTTGAGGGTGTGGATGTTAATGACAACCTCAAATGGCTGAATTATACTAAAGGTAAAGAGAGGACAATCAAGTAAAATCCATAAGAATAACACAATATGGTTAGTGAGAGGGATAGGGGAGTGGAGTGGAGGCTACTCAAATCCTAAATCTTAGTTAATGAAAAATCATGTTATAAAATTTTTGTTGTTGAAAAAATCATGTTATAAAATTTTGTTGTTGAAATAAATTATTTATTTATTATTTTAAAAATTGTTCATAAAAGAATTATTAAAATATCTGTTGACTTTCAACAACAAAATTTCTGTTGAATTATCAAAATTTCTGTTGACTTTCATCAACAACAACTCACAAAGTCCGTTGACTTTCTGTTATACCCAATAATTAAAAAGGTGAAAAATGGCCATTGTTGACTTTGATGTTTTACCAATAACCCAAACAGATAAATAGGAAGCCCGCCTACACTTTACTGATAAAAAAAAAAGGTGAGAAAACACTCTCGGAGGGCATTGTTTTCTATAAGAAGTGAGGCAACAAATTAAAATTGGACTAGATCATTGTTGAGCTGTACAATATTTGTGAGTGGTGGAGAGTCGTTGAGATATACATTACTTCTCCATTCTTTTTAAAGTCACGGGTAAAGAAAACCTCTCACGTTTCAACTATTTCAAAAGTCTAGATTAGAAAACAATTGCAGGGTAAGAGTAGGTGAGTAAGACAGACTTGAAAAACAAGAGTTTCTGTTGTTTCAAAATAAAACAAAAGAAAACTATCATAATTGTAAACATTATGAAGAATAGTCAATAAGTTAGAGATGCTCTCACGTCAAATATAAATACGATCAATATATCAAAGCATGAAGATGTTGAACAACGAGTGGGAAAAGAATGTGTATGTAAACATTACTAATATACTATAGTTTAATGTTAAACAAGGACCAAAACAAGATTAATGAGAAAAAGAGAGGAGGTGGATTGGATTGGATTGGATTGAATTGAATGGGATGTGGAATATGTAAAAGTTTAATGATATTTGTATTTGTGGTGAGTTATATAATATAGTAATTAGACGATGTTAATGTAAAAAAAATAAAATAGATAGGTGATAATATAGAAGGTTGCATTATTTTATTTTTTAATTTTAATGGTTAGTCTTATCATTGTAAATCAAATAAATACATATAATTTAAATTATAAATATAAATGCTTTCACTTCAAATATAAATATGATATAATATATCAATGAATGAAGAAGTTGAACAACGAGAAAAGTAAGATTAGGAGAAGAATGTGTATGTAAATGATATGCTATAGGATAATGATGTTAAACAATGAGGACAACAAGTGGAGAAAAATGTGTCTCCTAGTGAATTAATGAGAAAAAGAGAGGACGTGGCTTGTGGTGAGTTCTATAATAATAATAAGATAATGTTGATGTACAAAAATATATGCAGGTGAGAATGTAAAATGTGATGTTTATTTATATTTTATTGTTGGTTTTTTTATAGAAAAACACACACACACACACATATATATATATATATATATATATATATATATATATATATATATATATATATATATTGAAGGATTTATAACATTGTTAGTAAAAGGTATATTTATCTTCTTAAAGTTTGATGGTTTTTGGTAAATTATAATTCTATTTTTTATTGAAATTATTAAGAGCTTGAAAGTAAGAAATGTTGTTGGAAATCTATATAGCTTGAAAAATTTAGTATTGGAATAATCTTGCATTTCAAATTGGAATCATAAAAATTTTGAAGTAAAATTTGTTGAGCTTTGAGTTAGTAATATGAGGAGATCTACCTTTTTAAGGTTTTTTTTTTGAAGTACATAATATTAAAAAATAACAAAGTGACACATCTTTAGTTCTTATATCTTATAAAAATTCTCATCAAACCATGRAAATATTTAAATAAAAATCTGAAATGACCACAAAATTCAAAAAATACTTCACCATAAAATGATGTTAGAATTTGTAAAGAATATGTTTGATAATCTTAACTCAAAGCTTAAATATCATATAATAGATAATGTTCATTGAAGTTAAATTAAAGTATTTTTTAATCTCACACAAATATACATTCTATATCGTACATTTACTAAATAAATCCTTAAATCATGAAAAACAATTATACTAATTGGCTTGTGGGTTAAGATATATAAGATAACTTATCATATAATGCAAAATATCCCAATATAAGTTATAAATATAATATGTGCCACATTATAACCATTAAAAACAATTAATATTGTAAGACTCATTGTAATACTAGTGATAACTGGAATAGTCTTCTAAAACAAAGCTAATAATCCATATTCATAGAACATTGGATAACCTATGAATTAGTTAATATAAGTGGTCTAAGTGTAGTTAACCTATGAATTGGTTAATATAAGT
>JZKD02S0862188.1:630050-641283 GCA_000966675.3 Picea glauca
AGAAAAGATACTTATTTTCAAGTATATAAGTGAATTAGCTCCTTATATTAAAAAATAAATGGAATTCTTCATTATTGGCACTCTTGTAAAAGCATATCATTCCACTATCAAGATTGAGGAAAAAATGAAGTTGAAAGGGAGTTGCTTGACCAAACCAATTGTTCAACCTATCGAAACGAAAGATTATGTCATTATTGAATTTGGGAAACTCAAATAATATACTCAAACTATGTCAAAAAAAATAGCTGGGAAGAAGTTCTTCAAGGAAGGAAGATGCAATATCCAACCTCCTATAATAAAATAGTGTGGCTATCATAGTTAATCTTGGCATGATGCATTTGAATTAAAATATTATAAGACATTCCTGACACAAACGTCTATGTYCAACTCAGGTCCAACTACAACAAATATGGATAAATCTATCATGGAATCCAATCCAAAATCATCAACTCTATTGGCATTGACTTCAACAATCCTATCAAATTTGACCATGGTCAATAAAGAGGAAAGTGAATGACTATTACATATATAGATATGGGTGAAATACAACCTGTTACATCTGATTATGGACAATTTCAATCAAAACAACTTTATCCCTAAGACCTTATGAATAAATTGGGTCTTATTACTACTCCACTTATGCATCCTTACAACATCAATTAGATGAAAGATGGACAAGAACTTAGAATCACCTGACAATGCACTCTTTCCTACTTTATCAATCCTTTTAAGGATGAAGTAATTTGTGACATACCACCACTCTCAATAGTTGATGTGATATTTGGAAAACCATACATATGGGATTGACATGACAGTTATTAGTCTAGACCACATAAAGTGATTTTCAATATCAAAGATTAGTGGTATGGAATTTCTAAATGTTGAGCTAAGTCGAAAATCTCTATATTTTCAGAAAAATAAGTCAAAAATATTATCAACCATGCTTAGAAATTCATGTTGTTAATGATTAAACATTAGTATTTTGAGAATATCATAGTGACTATTCAAGTCTCCACTCACCACAACTCACGAAAGCAAAAACAAGTCGATAGAGTACTTGAAGAATACAAGGACATACTCAAAGATATAACTTGAGTACCATTATATTGCCAAGTAAAACGGTCCATAGATCTTGTCCATGGCTCTTAATCACCCAATGCATTTGTTTACAAAAGTTTTATTTTAGAGAATAAATAAATCCATAGACAAATTCAAGCCTTTTGGCCACACTAAGGGAGTCTTGTTTAAGTTCATAGTGATGCCTTTTGGCCACATCAATGCACTTGAATATTTCATGAGGTATATGAATGGCCTTCTTAGATAGTTTGCAGGTAAATGTGTCTTTTGTTATTTAAATTGCATCCTCATTTTTAGTAGATTATAGGATGAGAATTTACAACACCTTCAACAAGTGCTTAACATTCTTAGATACCATAAAATGTGCATGAAGTTGAAGAAGTGTTTTTTTACAATGGAGAGTATCAATACTCGTGTTATTTGTTGAAATCTAAAGGCATTCAATTTGACCTAAAAAATATTCAAGTCGTCAAGAATTGGCCGGATTTCAGAAACAATCATGAACTACGAAGTTTCATTGGTTTAGCAACTTTTTTATCGCAAATTTCTGTTGAGATTCAACCACATTACATGGTTGATGAATAAATTGATTGAAGGAGGTGGAAATACAACATTGAAATGGGAAATAACACAATAATAATCTTTTGAAGAGGTTAGGGAAAAGATTTGTATAGCTCCACTACTCATGCTACTTAATTTACATTGGCCATTTGAAATTGAGGCTAACGCTTCAGATTATGCTATGTGCATAGTGATCACTCAAGTAGGTCACCTAATAGCATTCTATTAAAAAAAATCCAGTGATATTGTTTGTAAGTACTTGACTTACAAAAGGAAATTGTATGACATTATACAAGCACTTAAGCAATCAAGAGATTACTTTAAAGGTAAAAAATGATCATTCATATAAAACAAAAACCTGTATTGTTCACTCCTTCATAGTATAATTTACAAACTATAGGACAAATCAAGTGAATTAGTTACCTAGAGTAATTTTAATTGGTGATTAAGCATTCAAAAGGAAAATCCAATGAACCAGTTGATTTTCTTAGCCGACCACCAATAATTTCCCTTTTTAGTGTTAAGTATGCATGGATATGATACCATTACTTGTCCTCGATTGTATGGCGATGGAACTAATTTCTCCTATATTTATTGACTAATCCTTATGGGTAAGTTGATTGTAATCCACTACCGCTCGAAGGACAAATTGCTTTACAAGTTAGGACAAGTTTGTGTACATATAGATGAGTAGTGGCATAAGCTTATATGTTATGCACACTACATCAAAACAATAGGTCACTTTGGAGTATCGAATAATCTTATGGTACCATAGTAGTATTTCTATAGAATTCACTCAAGTTGAATGTTGAAAAATATATCAAGTCATGTGTGGTTTGTGCCATCACCAAGCCACCAAATCCTTCACAGAGTTTGTATACACCCTTTCCTATTCTAGATTGATCGAGGGAATCCATTTGTATGGATTTGTTGAATACATATCCTATCACCAAGCACCAACATGATGCAATTGGTAGTGGTTAATAGATTTTTTGAAATGGCTATCCTTACACCTAGTTACATGAAGACTATGATTTCTTAGCAAACTACTCAAATCTTCTTTGAGCATGTTTGGAAGAACTATGGTCTACCATATTCAATCATCACCAATCATGAATCGATATATGTTATCATATTTTGGAAAAAACTCTAGTAGCAAATTGACACACAATTATTTATGTCGGCAACATTCGATCCTCACAAATATGGATAGACTGAAGTCGTAAATCACATGGTGGTATAATTGCTTCATATGCACATTGAAAAGAATCACAGAACATGGGAAAATATTTTCCCATATATCCAACATATTTATGACTGAGATCAACACAGTTCAATCGACAAGATTCCATTTGAAGTCTATTATTGATTTTATCCCTTAGATTTTATTGACTTAGTCATTCGAATGACTATTTATTTTGACACAGACCATGAAAAAAATGAAATCAACAAGCCACTCAATTTCAAAGATAAGGTATATGAGATTCAAAAACAAGCAAAATAGATGTTGCATCGAGGTAGTGGAAAAGATAAAGCTTGACACTACAAGCATCATATTCCTCATTCATTCCAAATTGGGGATCAATTATAGTTACATATGAAGAAAGAAAGGTTCAGTGGCCCATATAAGAAGATTCAAAGCCTTTGTGATATGGTCCTTATACCATGCTTGAGAAAATTGGGGAAAATTCCCTTAATCTTAGCATTTTTCCATACCTAAGTTTACATAAAATATTCAATATGGATTTTCTTTGAGCCTATTTTCCACCATTGCTAGATTAGACTAAGTTATAGTGTAAAGATCTAGAAGAAATATACCTAGATGTTTAGGGCCCACTTGCAATCGACACGATTTTGGACAATAAGAATGTCATACAAGGATGTTAACAATTCCCTTATTTCAAGTGGGTAAATAAGGACAAATACCATCACAAGTAATGTTGTACAATACCATTGAGTTGGATCAAAAATTTCCTCATATACATAAGTGGGAAATCGTCCCCCTCATCTACATAAGTGAGAAATGGTGATCATTGCCAACTAAGGGGGAATTATTGATACATTCAAAGACATTAGTGGAATCTATCGATTATCACCTACTCTCAATCAATTATCTGGTTGAAACTTATGATTGAATCCTCAGAGTCGATCCTTGAATCAGTTGAATCACAGATTCTTTGACTGAGTCAACTCATGCATCCTTCGATGACTATTTTTTATTATCCTACATGTCTAATGTCAAGGATGAATCAACACATGTCAGACAACATCATAGCCCCAAGGGTTATCTCAAGTGGTTCTGAGCCATACATGAAGCTATCCCCATAGGAGGAGGTCACTTGTTCGAATATATTGTTCTCCCTTGGGGTTAGGCCCCATAATCAGGTCCAACGGTTTACCTCGTTTACCATCTACGAAGTGGGGAATTACTCAGGGGTTTCCCACGAGGTATTCCATTGGAAAACATGTCAGGGAACATCATGAGCAGTCAATGAAGACTAGACAAGAACCATTAGCCTAGCATCGTATGTCTCTTCATCTTCTTATTCCTATCAGTAGCTAGAAACAAGTAGTTAGGTCTTCTAATCAGTTACATAGCTATCTTGTAACTAAAATGTAGCGGCTAAGACACCCAAGAATTTATCAAGAATATATGAATGTATCTAAGAATGAGTATAAACAACTTCTATAGATTCTCTCAATTCGACTCACCTCTCTCGGTCATTGAAATTGAATTTGCCAATCATTACACCCTTGTTTGGGGTATTTCTTACATACTTAGAAGAACAAATTTCTAAAAAAACTAATCAATATGTTGATTGTTTTCCCTTTTGATACTCTGCTATCAATTCTTGGCTTACATCTTCATATGATTGGTATCGTTTTCCATTTCTTCCAATCAATTCTATTTGACTCTTTATTTCCTAATTTTCTTAAATAGTCTAACTTCTTATGTTTCTTCCATAACAAAGATTGACTCATTTGGTTAACTTTGTTTTTCCACTATGTTTTTCTTGGGCACAACATATCAAATTGTATGAATAATGTGGGATTTCCAATATGGTGGGAATCTATGGGACACAATGTAGTTTAATAAGTCTACCACATTGACTGCTAAGACTTTGGAACAATGTTTTCAAAATTCAATGTAGAGGTCATGTATGTCATAGAGCTCATTAGATTGAAACTTAAGGATGGAAAAAATGATCAAATGGTTAGGGAAGAAGTGGTAGGGAGAGGGTCTTGAATTGACTCGAATACATGGTTGGTTAGGTGTATTGTATAGACTAGAATCATAGACAAATTGAATAATGGGATCAACAATTGCACACAATATTTCTTAGCTAAGAGGAAGATTCTTCAAAAAAAAATTGGATTGAAATGAAGTTGGTCAATGATGGTGATTGTTATGCACTTTTGTGTTTGTTGAAAAAACAATGTTTATTTTTATTTCTATAAATACTCCTATAGATTCTTTAAATTTACTTTAATTTGAAAGTTCTATACTTTATAATATATTTAACTAATCTCAATAATACTTTTATAATCTAAATCATACCAAGCACTATGTTGAAAATGTCCTACCTTGAAATGGATAGAGGTATGAATGGAGTGGGAAAGGCATGCAATAGGAAAGGCCAAATGACTAAGGTCAAATCCGGTGAGAAATTGTTAGAATGGAGTGGGAAAGGCATGCAATATGAAATGCCAAATGACTAAGGCCAAATCCGGTGAGAAATTGTTAGATTGTTAGATTCGAGTGATTATTTATCTATAATTTGAGTGTCCTAGAGGTTTTTCAGCACACTGAATCCATTTCTGCATTCATAAATGGATTTTGAACGACAAAAAATAGTGATTCGTGTAAATTTATGTAGTCAATTTCGTTAAAAAAGTCATTTCATAGAATAGCTAGACAACGCCTTTGATAAAATTAATAATGATAAAATCTGATGGCTAGATCATACTAAATGTAGAGGGAGGACAATCAAGTGAAACCCATAAGAACTAGACAAAATCCTAAAGGCCTTGTTATTTGAAATAATTCAAAATCATGTTAATTAAATTTTTTTTTTTTCATATATTATATAATAAATCATTTACAAATTAAAATAAAACCAATCTTACTAAAATGATATTTTAAACTCATTTAAAAAATAATCATGTAACTACTAACACACAAATCATAATTTTTATTTATTTAAGCACAATTTCTCAGTTTGGTAGCTTTCTAATTTCACGAGGGATTACCACTGAATTACAACCCTGAAAATTGAGATATTTCATATTTTTAAGTTGTCCTATTCTCGAAGGCAACGATTTTAGATTTTTACATTAGTTAAGATAAAAGAATTGAAGATATGAAAGATTACCTATCTCTTCAGATATATCTTCAATCTCAATGAAATCTAAACAAAGCCATTCAAGTCATGTCAATTGCCACAATGATGATGGCAATGATTGAATGGATATGTCACTAATAGCCAATACCCTTAAAGAGGTGAGGTTGAGGAAAAATTCTTTTGGAATTTCTTTCAGTCCCTTATTTTCTCCCATGACTAAAGAAACTAGTTTGGTACATCTCAATTCCTTTGCCGACAAAGATTTAATATCATTGTTGAAAACTGATATTTGCCTGCAATTATCGGAAGCTGGGATGTCAGGGAAATGTTGAATACTTTGACATGCCCTCAATACACAATTCTCCTCATTCTCTCCAATATAAATTGCCATGTCGTGGACAACATCGTGAACACTAATCACACCCCCTTTCACCTGGAATAAGCAACGATTTTCAAGTAACTTTACATACCTCTCCCCGGTTTTTAATACATAGTCATAGTCCACATATTCATTGGCCTTAACCAGGCCTTCTGAGATCCATACTTGCACCATCATATCCACTAGAATCGCAACATCTTTACTCAACATGGCAAATTAAAGAAAACAGTTTTTCAAATTAACATTGGGAAAACTATCGTAACTCCATCTCAATAGTTGATATAGTTCTCGATTAATTCGAGGATGAGTATTGATAAAATTATTGATGAATTGTTGTAGCATATCATCCATCATCCTCATGAAAGTGGTTTTATCATTTGTCAAAACAAAGGGCATGACTGACCATTCAAAAAGACCTTCCTTTGACTTGAAGGTGGTCTTCCATACATGTTTCTATTCTATTCAGACCTAGTGGTAGCCAGACTTCAAATCAATTTTACTAAAGTATTTGTCCCCCATGATTTGATCAAGGAGGTCAGCGATTTGGGGAATCGGGTACTGGTTTCTTATTGTGATTTTATTCAGGGCCTCGTAATCAATGCAGATTTGCCAGGTTCCATATTTCTTTTGTACCAACACGATTTGTCTCTCGCAAGGCGTTGAGCTGGGAAGGATGTGCCCCTTATGGAGAATTTACCGGATCTTCCACTTGATCTCCTCATTCTCTAATAGAGAGTGGCGATAGGATTGGCCCATTGGGCATCAGTGCACCAGGGGTCAGATTGATGGGGTGCTTGACCTACCAGTGTAGAGGTACCCTGGTTGGTCAAAAGAAGATATCTGAGTATTCTTCCAAGACCTTATCCATTTTCTTCTACTGTGTGGAGAGGTCGACTGTGGAGATATTGGATATGGATGCGATCTTTCGCTCATTCTGAGAGCGAATCACAAAGACGAAAAACTTCCCCATTTGAGAGATGACCTTTCTGCATTGCTTGGAAGAGATCAAGGAAATAGAATTAGGTAGGACTGCCTCGGGTATCCTATACAATTTCTTGTTCAAAGTAATAATAACACTATAAAGCCTAGACTCATATAAAAAATGACGTTTACATAAATGTAGTTGGCCCAAAAGAACATTACAAACTTTGAGAGGGGCAAGATTCCACAATACCTTGTTTTTGAAGGGCTTGATGTTGTATGACAGGCGACACTGTTGGCTAACGTGGATGTCACTTCATTGGCAGAGCCATCAGATGGTGTAGGGATGTAGGTGCGACATTGTTAGCAGGGCAAGTTGCTTGACAATCTTTGCTGAAATAAGGTTCTTCTAGATACCACTATCAATGATGAAGTGAAGCGGGGTACCTGTCACCCACATCTGTGAATGAAAAAGGCACTCGATTTTTTTCCTTGGTGGTAGCAATAGTAGAACTTGGTTCTGTGTCAATGATCTGTCTCCCCCTTTTTAGTTCTGAATCAAATTCGAAATCTGCATCTGATTCAAAGGCTTTCACCTCAGCCACCAATGACTTCTTTGAGCGATAATCAATAGTGTTATGTCATGGTCTCTTGTGGAAGTCGCACCACTTCCCGGTATCTTTCTTTATCTTTCTAGTGTCCTTATTTTCTTGTGATCTGGACTGGTTGTCCTAAGGTTGTCCGTATTTGATTTTTCCTTTGTTATACGGGTTGGGGCTGTCCTTTCTTGGATTTTGCTGTGAGGGGTTCCCATGCCCAAATTACCACGCCTTTTGTTTGAGCTTCTGTTCAATTTTGATGGCATATCGGTAAGCTAGGCCCAAGGATGAGATGTCAAGAAACTCCTTTTCACACTGGATGTGTCTATGTAGACCGTTGTGATACTTGAGTACCATATGTCATTCATAATCTTTGATACCTATCTTGGTGTGTAACGTATGGAAGATATTTTTGAGCTCGGGCACTTCTTGGTCTCTTTCCTTCCCCAGTGTGGTTCATTTTGTGTACAGGTCATCATAATTTCCAACATGGTAGTATTATTCCTTAATAGCATCCCTGGAGGACTCCCAGGTAACCACAACTGTAAATAATGAGGGTTCCTTTGTTTCCTTTTGCTCATAGAAATTTTCCCACCAATCTTTGACATGGGGAATGACTTTGAGGAGAACAAAAGTAATATTTTCTCTATTCAAGAAGTTATGGACATATAAATACTCTTCTAGCAGATTCAACCATTTGTCTACAACATCTGTGTCTATCTAACCTTCAAATATAGGAATATTGAATTTTATTTATACCTTGAAGGGGGAACATCCTCTGTTTGAGGAAGATGTGTCACTTTTTGGTAGCTGCCAAAGGATTTGTGCAAAACTATCCATCATCTTGTTCCTTTGTTGCGTGAGGGCTTCCTCGAGCAACATTTTGAAGGGATCTATTGTCTCATCGTCTTTGTTTTCTCTCACCATGAGAGGTCGCTTGGGTGTTAAAGAGAATTTTCCCTCAAGAGAAACAAGATCGAGACCCAATTCTATGTACCCTGACCTCGTTGGGGACATGCATTAAGAATGACAAGGAGTAGACCGCTCTGATACAACTGATACAGATTTTATGAGCAGAATAAAATGAATACATATTATTATTAAAAGATACTTAACAAAGAAAAACATATATATAGTAAAACCGATTTCTATTCAATAAGGAAATAAGCTAAAAATTTAAAATGTAGAAGAAAGCAAGCTTGCTAGAATGGTGGTGTCTTATCTATGAGAAGAGATGTGACGTTTGTGCTCATTCGCAAGAATATGATTGCAATGAGGCTCTTAAGGATTTTTTTACAATAAACAGGAATTTCAAAGACCCTAGACATTCAAAAATCTAACCCTAGGAGATGAAGTGCCAAAAGTCATGTGGGCCCCGTTTGGGTAAGTTAGTACATCAACTTCCTGAGGTCATAACTTTTTCATACGATCTACATTTTAGGCGCACAATAGACTGTTGGAAAGTTCTGATTTGGATTTATGTAGGAACACAATGAAATACAGAAATACACATAAACGCAGAGATGCAATGGAAGTAAAACTTCATTTCATTAACAACAAATGACTAAAATATGCTTACAAATAGAATGGAAATAAAATAGCTCGGGTGTTGGTAGCTTATCTCTGAGAAGAGATGTGACAACTACTGGCCTCTGAAATCTTTGTTACAATGAGGCTGAAAGGCCTATATATTATTGAGAAATGATGGAAAACCCTAACATCCAAAAACCTAACCCTAGGAGATGAAACGCTAGAATATGGGCCCCATTGAGGTAAATTGGTACATCAATTTCTCGGGGTCATAACGTTGGCAGACTATCTTTGTTTGATGCACATGATACATCGTTAGAAAGATATATCCGAGGACTACACTGTTGAAAACAAATATCTAGTATGGAACATACTCATATTAGTCAAAGAAATCATGCCCAAAAAACATCGTTTAGGGCCTCAAAACGGCTCTGGAGGTTCAGGACCTGAAAAACTACTAAAAATAGTAAATTGTGCTCCAATTAAGGAAACTAAAAAAAACTGAAAGAAACAATGGTGTGGGTCCAAGTGGAATATGTGGGTGGCCACCGATATCCACCTGGATCATTCCTCCCCCCTTAGGAAGCAATGGTCCCCATTACGTTGAGTTCCTCCATGAGATGAGGAAACTTATGCTGAACTTGGTCCCTGGTGAGCCACTTTCCCTGGTGAAGGAGTTGGCCTGCTTTAACAACTTGATATGGCTAGATCCTCTGGTGGCGGGTGGTCTTGTTCTATGTGTTCATAATCCGATCAGTTGTGGCTTGTTCCATGCAATCTGGGTTTAACTTTGTTGGTGTGAGTTGTTCTTCCATGTCAAATGTGTTCAGTAGAGGTGGAAAGTAGGCCCAAAGGTGGTCCACAGTAAACACTTTGTGTAGACCAAGGAATGGTGTGTTGGTTGTGGAGCCTGATTATCCTCTTGATTCATAGGTCCTTGATTTTAGCTGTGTTTATAACCCATGAAGTATTACACCCTAGAAGTATGTACACTCTTCCATGTGGGGGAGTGCAGAGGGGGGGTACCCCGTTTGCAGGGTCCGGGGGGGCTATCCCTTCGGCTGGGGGATCTGGGGGCAAGCATGCCCCTAGTGGGGGTTCGGGGGTGAAGCCCCTGAAGGAAAAATTGCCTTGTAAATGTATATTGTAATTTCATTGTAAATCTGGACCGTTCATTATAAGGTCGCAAATCTAACGGTAGAGTTATGTTAGGGTTTTTTTCCCTAGAAGGAAACCCTCTTTTATGAGGGAAATGTATTGCGGCTATGATTGATAGTGAATATTGTATTCTGAGAGTAGAGATTGTAAGAGAAAGAAAAGGAAGTTATAGAGGCTTTTGCTGTAGGTTGTATCCCTTCATTTGCTGGATAATAATAAAGGAAGGACCTAGCAGTTTCTCTAGTGGACGTAGCCCACACTGGTGAACCACGTAAATCTCTATCTCTCTTGTATTGTGTATCTTCTGTGTTTTTTTTTCGCATTTGTTTTATTTTATTGCTCCACTGTCCTATTTTTCCTAACAACTAGTATCAGAGCGAAAGGTAATTCATAGGAAAAGAGGGTTCCTGGTTCGAGTGGGAGCAATGATGGAAGATGGAAAGTTTAGGGTCAATAAATTTAATGGCCAAAACTACCAGTTATGGAAGATACAGATGGAAGATTATTTATATTAGAAGGATCTATTCCTACCATTGGGTGGAGTAGCAAAGAAGCCGACGACCATTAAGGACGAAGAATGGGAGATTCTTGACAGAAAGGCTCTAGGAACGATACAGATGGGCCTCGCAGTGTCGATGGCTTTCAATATTTCCAAAGAAAAGACA
>JZKD02S0862188.1:643381-659586 GCA_000966675.3 Picea glauca
CTTTTCTCCATGGGGATTTGGAGGAAGAGATTTATATGCAACAACCACAGGGGTATGAGGTCAAAGGGAAGGAGAATTTGGTATGCATGTTGAAGAAGAGCTTGTATGGCCTAAATCAATCTCCAAGGCAGTGGTATTTGAAGTTTGACAGGTTCATGATAGAACAAGGTTATAGTACATGTCATTCTGATCACTGTGTTTATTTTAAAAGGCTAGAAAATAGAAGCTATATTATCTTGCAATTGTATGTAGATGACATTCTTGTTGCAAGGTCTAATATGCAGGATATAAATATGCTCAAGACGAAATTATCCAATCCGTTTGCGATGAAGGATTTGGGTGCTGCAAAGAAAATCCTTGGCATGAGAATAACAGGAGATAGAAAAAATTGCAAATGGACATTGTCTCAGGGTGAGTACACAAAGAAGGTGTTGGAGAGGTTTTGAATGAATAATGAAAAACCAGTTAGTACACCTTTGTCTATCCATTTCAAATTAACTAAGGAAATGTGTCCCAAGACACAGGAGGAGATAGAATACATGTCTAGGGTCCCTTATTCATCAGCAGTTGGCAGCTTGATGTATTCAATGGTTTGCACAAGACCAGATATTGCACATGCAGTGGGAGTTGTGAGCAGGTATATGAACAATCCAGGTAAAGAACATTGGGAGGTAGTAAAGTGTATTCTTAGGTATTTGAGAGGTACTACTACTCATGCATTATGTTTTGGAGGTTCAGACACTTTTCTACAGGACTATGTTGATTCAGATATGGCAAGTGATAAAGACAGCAGGAGGAGCACCATAGGGTATGTTTTTACTATAGGTGGAACAACAGTAAGATGGATTTTGAAACTACAAAATGTTGTTGCACTTTCAACAATAGAGGCATAGTATGTTGCCGCTATAGAGGCTAGTAAAGAGATGATTTAGTTACAAAGGTTTATGGAGGAATTGGGAACTGTCCAATATGTCATGAAACTGTTGGCATATGTGTTGAATGCACTCAATGAAGTTGTTTGCCTTATCAGCCTCAGACTGAACATGGGTTGAATCTTCCCGAGTAGCCACAAATGGCATGGCTACGTCAATGGGACATAGTGGATAGAATCCCAAGCCCACCTGAAAGGGGCTATGGCTGGTTGAGCTATTGAGAGCTTGGTTGTAGCTATGTTGTACATAGGGGAGGCTCTAATGCTATGTGTGTGGATGCTTTGAGTTATACATGCACAAAATGTGTACAATCATCTGGTTGACGACCTCTGTCTGGCCATCAATTTGCGGATGGATAGATGTGGACTTGGTGAGCTTGGTGTCCAGCATCAACCAAAGGCTGAAGGAAAATGTACTAAGGAACCTGTTGTCTCGGTCTGAAATGATAGACTGTGGGATCCCAAAGTTTACCCACACTCGTTCAAAGAAGACTTTAACAGTGGCTTCTACAGTGATATTCCTCTTGTAGGCCATCATAATGGACATCTTCGAGAATCCATCGATGACCACAAAACCATAGTCATTGCCATGCTTAGTAGAAGGAAGGCTCGACATGTAATCCATGGAGATGGATTCCAAAGGTCAACTAGGGGTAGACAACATAGTATAGAGGCCTTGCTTCTTAATGTTTGGTTTGGCAATGGCACAAGTAGTGCAAGACTTGATGTACTTCCTGACATCATGTCGAAGGTTCGGCCAATAGAAATACTTTTGTAGAACTGCCACGGTTTTATCGACCCCAAAATGCCCAGCTACCCAACTGTAGTGCACCTCCCAAATCATCTTGGCACGCTCGCTTGAAGGAACACAAAGATGTCCCAAGTGGCATAGCAAGGCATCCTGGAGGTGAAAATTAGGAACTTGCTTACCCTCCAAGAGTGTATTGTATGTGTGGCAAAATTCTAGATTACTTTTGTAGAGAAGCGGCCAATCAAAAGTCTTATGCCCACAAGAGTTGAGAATTGTGGTTAGCACCATGATAGGGGGTTGGCTAAGGAAATATACAACATTATTGGTGCTTCCTTTCTTGTACTTAATGTTCAGATGAAATTGTTGCAGGTATGTGGACCACTTCTGATGGTGATCGTTCTGCAACTTCCCTTGTGTCTGTATGAACTGCAAGGGTTAGTGGTCTGTGTGGATGAATGTTTCCTTTCACAAAATGTAATTCTTCCATTGTTGGAAAGCCTGCACAATGGAATACATCTCTTTGTCATAAGTGGGATACTTTCGGAATGTGTCAAAAAGTGTCTCACTATGATATGCCATTGGATGCCCCTATTGAGTAAGGACTACCCCAATAGCATAGTCGGAGGCATCTGTCTCGATCTCAAATGGTTGTTGCAAGTATGAAAATGTGAGCACTGGTGTAGAGCAGAGGCGACACTTGAAATCATTGAACTCCTTCTGTTGATATTCAATACAAAAGAATTTTTCTTTCACTCCTCCCTTGGTGACTTGACTCAAGGGCCAAGTGATATGAGAGAATCCCAACACAAACCTGCGATAGAAATTGGCAAGACCCAAAAAGATGTGGAGATTTGTTAGGGTGGTTGGGGCTGGCCTATCCCGAATGACTTGGATCTTGGCTGGATCCACATGCACCACCCACTCATCAATAATTTATCCCAGATATTGAACCTGGGTCATGCCAAAAGTGCACTTCTCCAAATTGGCACACAACTTGTGTTGCCACAGTGTTTGGAGGGCTTTTCAGATGTGGTGGAGGTTCTCTTCCCAAGTCTGGCTAAAGATCAAAATTTCATCAAAGTACACCACTACAAATGAGTTGGTGAATGGCCGCAAGATTTCATCCATTAGTCTCATGAAGGTTGTAGGGGCATTCGTCAACCCGAAAGGCATCACCAGCCATTCGAAAAGGATCTCCTTCGATTTGAAGGAATTCTTCCACACATCATAGGGTTCAATTGGTACTTGGTGATACCTAGACTTCAAGTCAATCTTGCTGAATTATTTTCCCCCCTTGAGTTGGTCCAAAAGGTCATCAATCCATGGGATCAGGTACCTATTCCAAATAGTGATCTTGTTCAGTGCCTGATAGTCAATGCAAAGTCTCCAAGTCCCATCCTTATTCTACACCAGCACGATTAGGCTCCCATAGAGTGATGAACTAGGCCGTAGGTGACCTTTCTGCAACAGCTCCTGAATCTACCTCTTGATTTCATCATTCTCCAAAACAGAGCACTGATAGATTGGTCCATTGTGTAGCGGTGCACTTGGGGTCAGATTGATGGGGTGCTTCACCTGACAGTGTAGAGTCACCCCTGCAGGGGAGGTGAAGATGTCTTGGTACTCCTCCACGACCTTATCCATATGTTGCTTTCATGTAGAGGGGCCCTGTCTAGGGGTCGTGGCCATAGTCTTATTCTTTCCATTAGGACGGATCATTAGGAAAACAAATTTCCTGGTTTTGGCAATGAGCTTACTGCATTGTTTTGCAGTAACCAAAGAGATGGTTGTAGGTGGTGCTATTTTTGGTATCCTTTACAGCTTATTGCCCAAAGTAATAATAACATCATGGGGCCTAGACTCATACACAGCATGCCACTTCCACAAGTATGGTTGGCCTAATAATACATCGAAAACATCAAGAGGATAAATGTCACATATTACCTCATCTGTGAAGGGGTTGATGTTGTAGGGAAGGCGACATTGTTGGCTTATGCGGAGGTCATGTCCTTGGTGTAGCCACCCGATGGTGTATGGTTGTGGGTGTAATGTGGTCAGCAAACCTAGCCATTTCATAACCTCTAATGAGATGAGGTTCTTCTGGCTTTCCCGCTGTCGACAATGAACTGCAACGAGGAACCCTTTACCCACATCTAGGAATGGAAGAGGCGCTCTTCCTCCTCTAGATCTTTTGGTTCCTTCTTCTAGATCTTCATGGTGGCGTTGGGCTTGACATCGATAATCCTCTTCCCCCTGTCACTCCCCTTGTTGGGTTCTGATTCAAAGTCAGATCTTGCATCTGATTCAGAAGCCTTCAACTCAGCTACCAGTGACTACTTGGCATGACACTCACTTGTGTTGTGAGTGGAGCTCTTATGGAACTCACACCACTTCTCCGTGTCATTTTTTGGCTTCGTGATGTTTTTCTTTGATTGTGGCTTTGGCGGGTTGTCCTAGGTCACCCCACCTTGTCTTGGTCCTTTGTTCGATGATTTTGGGGTACCTTTCCCTTGCTTTTGATTTGCAGACCCAAAGTCTCGCTTCTTCTGTTTGAACTTCTGCTTAATCTTGGCAGCATAGCAGTATGCCGCACTAAGAGAGGAGACATCGTGGAACTCCATTTCCTCCTGAATGTATCTATGAAGACAAATGTGGTACTTTAACACTAAATGTGTCTCTGAATCTTTGATACCCAACTTTGTGCATAGGGTGTGGAGCAGATTCATCAACTCATGCACATCTTGGTCCCTTTGCTGCCACAACGTAGTCCATTGTATGTATTTGTTTTCATAGCTCCCCATAGGATAATATTGTTCCTTGATGGCATATAAGAAATAATTCCAAGTGGGTGCGACCGATAACAAAGAGGGTTCCCCCTCGCTTTGTTTCTCCCAGTAGGTTTCCCACCAGTCCTTGACATGGGGGACGACTTTAAGGAGTGCAAAAATAATCCTTTCTCGGTTGGAAAAGTCATGAATCGAGAAATATACTTCTAATAGATTCAACCATCTATCAATGACATATGCATCTATTTGGCCCTCAAATATGGGAATGTCTAAGTTTACCTGTACCTTAAAAGGAGTGGTGCCTCCAGAGTGGTTGTTGGATGTAGATACATAGATAGTGGGCAACCATTGAAGTATCTAGGGAAAGTTTTCCATCATCGCGTTCCTTTGTTTCTTGAGGGCCTCCTCGAGCAATAATTTGATAGGATCTCTTGCTCCCTCATCTTTCTTTTCTTCTGCCATGGGCGACCGTCGGGGTTTGTGAGGCTGATCTTGGAAGGGTTCAACCAGATTGAGCCCTAACTCCTTATACCCCAACCTCGTTGGTGACATGCAAAGAAGGATCAAGAAAGAGAAGACTGCTCTAATACCACTGATCCATATTTATGAAGGAACACAATGAAATACAGAAATACACATAAACACAGAGATGCAGTGGAAGTAAAACTTCATTTCATTAACAACAAATGACTGAAATATGCTTACAGACATAATGTAAATAAACTAGCTCAGGCGTTGGTAGGTTATCTCTGAGAAGAGATGTGGTGGCTACTGGACTCTGAACTCTATGTTACAATGAGGCTCAAAGGCCTATATATTATTAAGAAACAATGGAAAACCCTAACATCCAAAAACCTAACCCTAAGAGATGAAACACCAGAATACCGACCCCATTGGGGTAAATTGGTACATCAATTTCTCAGGGTCGTAACGTTGGCATACTATCTACATTTGACACACATGATACATCGTTAGAAATACCTATCTGAGGACTACACTGCTAACAACGAATATCGAGTCCGAAATGGACTCATATTTGTTGAAGCAATCATGCCCAAAAAACATCGTTTCAGGCCTCAAAAGGGCTCCAGAAGTTCAGGACCCAAAAAAATGCTAAAAATAGTAAATCATGCCACAATTAAGGAAACTGAAAAAACTGAAAGAAACAATGGTGTGGGTCCAAGTGGAATAGGCAGGTGGCCACCAATATCCACTTGGATCAAGTTCTATCCAAGGAATACTCATGTTGTCGTCAAACTTTGACTATGTCTACAGACTGACTATGGAGAGCCCTAAAAAAGTTGTTTAGGGCCTTAAAATGGCTGCGAAAGTCAGAGACTCAAAACTAGGAAAAACTACCAAACTCGAAAAATGCCAAAATGAGCCAGTTGGAATAGGTGGGAGGCCACCGACATCCATCTGGATCAGAGATTTTGAATGTAACTCATTGCCTCCTAGCACTCTCGAATACGGGTCTCTTCCATTGTCCAAAACTGCAGAGACAAAGTAAGTGCAATGTTGGTCCATCGTCTCCTTGTCAAAAAGTTTTGAGGCTTACATTTTCTTCATTTTCATAGGTGTCTAAATTACCTAGCCTCAATCCTCCTTCAATACTGTTATAAACTATAGACATATCCTAGAGTTTATTATATGTCACTAAGAAAGTGTTTTGATCACTGCTTTGTCACCAAGTGACCAGTCCCTAGATTCAAAACTAGTCAACAATAGAGCATAACATAGCTCTAAAACTAGTTACTAAACTCTGTCACAATAAGCCCAAATCAAGTACTTACCTATATTTTTTCTTCTAAAAATCGGACTAATATCCTACCTGAAATTTTCTTGAGATACACACGAGGACGGACTTTAAAATATTCTTAATACTTTCCTAGAATGAGATCTGAGATTTTTCTTGAATTTTCTCCTCAAGCTTCACACAACAGACTTTAGATATGATCCAAAACTTGTGCCCAAATTGGATCTGCAGCTTGGCCTAGAATAGAACTAAGCTTTTCCTTAAATATGGTCTAAGAGAAGGCCTTGAAGTCCACCTTAGCTCTGAGATTATAGACTACATGTGCCATGCCTTAAACTCGCCTCAAACATACCTTAAACTTGGTGTAAGCACTCCTTAAATATTCGCCCACACATCCTTCTATATTCATTGGATTGTTCTACGCTTAGCCTCATCTTCCTTGTGAAAATTCCCTCTTTCAGGGTTTCTTTGATACCATGTTAATTTTCTAGCTTAAACAGATAACAAGAATTTAGAGTAGTGTTCTTTAACATTTAACAATTAACTAGAACATTAAATGAAGCATAAGGATCATTGAAAGAAATACATTCACATAGAGGACACATATTTATCCTAGGAAACCCTAAAGGGGAAGAAAACCCAACAAACTTCTTCTTATGATATATTGATCAATCAAATAAGTATAATGGACTTACAAGACTCTTCTAGAAAGAGGGATATAAGATACTAGAACTACAACAATAGTTCTTACTTTTGTCACTATATCTTCAATATATCTGAGCCTCTACCAGTAGCTTTTTCTATCCTCTAACTATTGTCACAAAACTGTTTTGTTGTTTCTTGTTGGCTGCCCCAAATCTGGCCTTAAGGCTATCTTAGAACTTCCCTTAAAGCTGCCTAATATTGTTTCCTAGAACAGATTTTTTCCACCCTCAGAAAAGGCCCTTATATGTTGTCTAGAACATCCTTTATTTGTTGTTCAGAACACCTTTAGTTTTTTTCCAAAACAACTTCAGAACAAAGTATATTTGTTGTTATAGACAATCTCTTATATGCTACCCATAACTGAGTTATCAACTACTGCAAAATAGAGTAGATGGATGTTTCTAGAATAGATTAGTTGTTGCCTTAGAATAGTCCTTGTTGTTGCCTCAGAATAGACTATGTTTCTCCCAGATAATATTTCTAACTGCTACTCAGAATAAATGAACTAACCTGATGTAAAACTGATATAGAAACTTATGTAAAAATTGATGCGAAAACTGATGTGAAGAGAGGGTGCCTCCCTCTCTTTATATAGGATAGAGTCTAGGTGAGGTAGCTTTAGGTTAGGGACACCTCTTAGGTTAGGAAAACTAGGTTAGGGATGACCTAGGCTGACCTGGAAAGGGAGCAACTTCAGGAGGGAGGTCTAGGAAGAGGCCAGCTTGAGGAGGAAAGCTTGGAGGGATTCTTGGAGGCCAACTTGAGGAGGGAATCCTAGAGGCCAGCTTGAGAGAGGGAAACTAGGAGGGATTCTTGAAAAGAATAACTTTTACAGCTGCTCAAAATTCAACATTTCAGTCCTGCTCTGATAGCATATTCAAGTTTTAATTATACATCTAGAAATTACGATTCTTATTTATTATTATAATCATTTAGCACATTAGTTGCATAAATAAGATCACCGAAAGACAAGAAATCACAAAAACAATAGATACACACAAATTATCCTGGGAAATCGTCATGTGGGAGAAAACCCAACAAAAAATTCCTCAATATAGATAGACCAAAGACTGAACAAAATATCCTCCTCTACTCCTTCACTAGGAAGAGTAGCGCATCGATTAACCAAGAAATACCAAGAGATAGACCAAAAACCTCCTTGACGTCACCCCAATTGCAACAGTTAGTCCTCCAAGAATTGCGCACTTCTTCATAGCTACAAAGATAGTGTGGTGAGTGTGTCCAAATGAGGCATTGGCCTCTCTTATAAATAGTGGTCCGGCCAGACTATAATTAGGTCTAGGCCAACCTGTCACTTTACCTTCTTAATTTACATTTAAATGTCATGGAAAAATAGGGATGACTTTTACTAAGGCACAATAGGGCCTAATTAAATATAATATAATAATATTGTCCAACTCTCTCTCGGGTAGAATATTCTTTGAAGTTACAATATTTCAACATCTTCATCTTCTTATTCCTATCAATAGCTGGCAAGAAGTAGCTGGAGAAATCGCTATGGGAGGGCACTGTTTCCTTTAATATGTGAGGCAACAAATTAAAATCTGACTGGATCATCGTTGACCTTTAAGTCATGGGTCCTTTGTGTTTCAATTGTAAACAACAGGCAAAGAAAACCTATCACATTTGTGTTTCAATTGTAAACAATTGGCGTGAGTTGAAAAGTAATTGTAGGTGAGAGTAAGAGTTTCAATTATTTCAAAAGAAAACAAAAGAAATTGAAATGTAAACCTTATGCACAATAGTCAATAAGAAATCGAGCATAAATGAAAACATTATGCACAATAGTCAATAAGTTAGGAGATGCTCTCACGTCAAATATAAATAATATCAATGTGTCAAAGGATGAAGATGTGTATGTGAACATTACCAATATATTATAGGATAATTATGTGTAGCAAAGAAGCAAGGTAAGATTATATATTCTAGGAGCAAAGCAAGATTATAGAGAAAAATGTGTATGCTAGTGAATTAATGAAAAAAAGAGAGGAGGTGGATTAGATGTGAAATATATAAAAGATGGAGAAAAATGTGCATGCTATGAATTAATGAAAAGAAAAAAGAGGAAGTAGATTGATTAGGTGGATTGGATGTGAAATATGTAAAAGATGGAGAAAAATGTGTATGGAATGAATTAATGAGAAAAAGAGAGGAAGTAGATTGGATGTAAAATATGTAAAAGATCGAGAAAAATGTGTATGGTACGAATTAATGAGAAAAAGAGAGGAAGTAGATTGGATGCAAAATATGTAAAAGATTAATAATGCTTGCTTGGTAAGTTCTATTATTGTAATATGATGTTGATGTATACAAAGATGTGTAGATGAGAATGTAGAAGGTTGTACTCTATTTTTTTCTTGTTAATCTTATTACTAGAAAACAAACAAAGATATATACATTTGGGGAGGTATTTGTGATATTGTTTGTAAAAGGTATTTTATTTATTTTTTAAAAGTTTGATGGATTTTATTTATTTATAATTCTCTTTTTTTTATTGAAATCGTTATGAGTTTGGAACTAAGAAATGTTGTTGGAAGTTTACATAGCTTGAAAAAACTAGCAATGAAGTAGTGGTGCATTTTTAAATGGAATAATCTAGAAATTTGAAGTAAATTATATTGAACTTTGAATTAGCAATGTGAGGAGATCTATCTTTGTGAGTTTTTTTTGTTGAAATTGAAGAATATCAAGAAAGTCTCTTTTTAAATTGAAAGCATTATTAGTTTGGAAGTAAGAAATGTTGTTGGAAGTCTACATTGCTTGAAAAAACTAGCATTGAAGTAGTGGTGCATTTTTAAATAGTACCATCAATAAATTGGAAATAAAGTTTAATGAACCTTGAATTAGCAATGGTAAGATATGTACCTTTGTGATTTATTTTTGTTAAAATTGAAAAATGTCAAAAAAGAGCAAGATGACACATCTTATAAAAGTTCTCAATGAATCATGAAAATCTTTGAATAAAAAATGAAAATGGCCACACATTTCAAAAATATATCTCAAAGAACTCACTGAGTTTTGAAATACGACTAAGTATCGTAACTAGAAAGGGATAGAGGTGACATACAAGGAGCTCTGTAAGGTTTAGGGTTTTCATTCTCTAGATTCCCTCCTACCTTGACCACTTCTGACCTGCTCTGTATGCGTTGATTGTTTCTTCTTTGCGGCTCTGTTTGCCATAGCAAAATGGGAACATAAAGGGGGGTGAAAGCTCCCTCTTACCGTAACACTGCAACAAACAACTCAGAGAACTCTCGAATGTGTCGTCTGTCCTTTGAGTTGCCTTTGCACATGTGAGAACAATACCTACAAGAATAAATGGATGGAAGAAAGGAATCAAATATGGATGCAGAGTCCTCGCATCCAAAAGAAACTCGGGTCTGGATACTCGACAAATGTATCCCCCAAGCCCCTATTGCGCCCATGTACATTATCAAAACCACCACGATAGGGGAGCATACACATTTCATGAGGGACCATCCCCTAATAGGAAAAATTTTAGGTTTTTGGCCCTCAGAAAAGGACCTAGATCGTTGGATCAAAGCATGGTGGAACCCCAAGGGAGACTATGAGCTCCAACGAAGCTCCAAAGGATTCTTTATAGTAATATTCTACAACCTGGAGGACAAGGACCAGATCTTTGAAGGAGGACTGTATTTCTACAACTCTGTTGGCCTTTATTTGCGATTATGGATAGATCACTTCTGCCCAGAAAAGGAAAACTTCACGTACGCACCAGTATGTATCCGACTTTATTCCCTACCTCAAGAGTTTTGGTTAGAGGAAATTGTAATGGGCATAGGTAACACCTTGGGAAAATACGTCAAATATTCTAAAGCCACCAAACATAGAAAATACACCTCCTACGCAAGGACATGTGTCTATATGAACATCTCCAAATCTCTACCAGGCACAGTTACCCTAGAATACCAAGACAAGGAATGGGCCCAAACCATAGACTATGAACACATCCCTTTTAGATGTAGAAAATTCCATGAACATGGGCGCCTTTTCAAAGATTGCCTTCTAAATGACCCCCTCAAGAAGGAAGTTGAAGAGAAACCAAAGGAAGGTTTCACCCAGGTTCAAAATCGAAGAAGAAAACTCAGAAGAAGCCCACAACCATCAATGGAAAAATGAACCCGAATAACAACTCATTTGAAGCCCTTAACCGCCTTCTAGAGGAAAAAGAGGTGGAAAACCCCCAAAAGACTGTAGGGAAAGATATCAAGAAGCACAAGGAAGATCAATTGTCACAAGGGCATCAAACCCCAACAATTCAAGAAGACCCACAAACTCACCCAGCCTCAGGAAAAGAACCAGAAATAGAAGAAGACACAGTCATGGAAATGGATGAGAAGTACCTAGACGAAATCGACCTAGACAGGCTAGAAGACGCACTTAACAAGAAGGATCTCCAAACCTTACCAGAGAACCAACTCAGAAAGGTTCACAAGGTATTTATGTATTCATTATTAGGGGCTACATCCAGGTTGGGGATCAACATAGACCCAAACCTAGATCCAAGAAGACACCCAAAAGAAAACAAGCGACGGGGCATAAAATCGGCTCACCAGCTAATAAAGGGGGCAAGAAACTATATGATCAACTAAAGACAAATTCACAAGCTCTCAGAGAGATCCTTCTCCCACCCATCAAACTATTAACTATGAATATCCTCACCTGGAATATCAGAGGCCTAAATGGAATATCCAAGCAAAGGATTCTCCGAAATTGCATCAAAATGGAAGACCGGGATATACTCCTGATACAAGAGGCAAAATGTGCAGGGTCAACTGCAAAAGATATCCTCAAAAGGTGTTGGTGCAAATGTGAATCCTATCAAATAGACTCAAAGGGGGCTTTAGGAGGCCTAGTCATCCTATGGAATCCTGCTACAGTCATCCTAGATCAAGGCTTCTCAACTCCAAACACCATCACAACGCACTATAGATCCATAGGTTCGAAAAAGGAGGGAATGATCACAAACGCTTATGGACCGCAGAACAACCAAGACAAATACTGTGAGCAGGGAAGAAGGACCTATGGATCAGAAATTTGAGATTCCAACAGGGAATCAAAAGAGTCATTTCAGCTCAAGAGAGTTAAAGAACGATCCTTACACCATGAGGCCAAGTGCAGGACTTGTTGAGGCAGGGTCATTTGGGGTGTGTCATCAAAGTGGTATCAGAGTGGGATTTCATCTGTATATTTTAGGTGAAGCGAGGAGAAGAAAGATAGAGTGTTGGAAGCTATGTAGATGATTGTTTGCAAGTAGGAAACAATCAAGAAGACAGTCAGGAGGACTGTAGGAAAAGCTGAAGCACTCGGGGTGTAGAGTGACAACGATAGATTTTCCAGGAGAGAAGATAGACAGCAAGATGGCTATTGAAGGCCATAGATATGCTGGAAGGAAAAACCCAAAGCTGATGAGAAAAGAAGAAATAGATGAAGAGCTCGATGATATAAGGGCAGAGATAGAAAATCTTGCATTGCAGATGCAGCAGATCACCAAGTCAAGATGGTTATATGAATGGCCCATGAAGATGAAAGAAAAATGGCCAGTCAAGGAGTTGATGGCTAGAAGACAGTGTAGGAAGTTAAGAGGATGTTTGAGGCATGATGAAAACCTCGACGGACCTAAGGAGATGGTTCAGGTATGTGAACCAGAGACTGGTAGAAATCTCAATGATGTTGAGGATGAATCGGGATCGGCTGAAGATCTCAAGGACTATCAAGAAGACAGCCAGGAAATTGCCAATTTCTAGGAGGGAAAAGAGTTGAGATTACTGTGGGATCTCACAGACTATCACGAGGACAGTCGAGGATTTTCACATTTCCAGGAGAACAATGATATAGGGTCATTGCGAGATCTCATGGACTGCCAGGAGGGTAGCAAGAAAATCCCCATTTTCCATGTGGGCATGGGAACATAAATGAGGCTATCTGAGAGTCTCATGGACCGAGAGGTGAGTTCGAATTAGCTCGAGGAGCTAACAGAGAAGATGATCTGAGATATGGATTTGGATCAGCAAATGCAACTGACAGAGAAGGAAGATCAAAGAAATCTTCTGATGATTGGAGGAATTGAGATATTCTTGCCACATAGCCCAGAGGAGGCCAAAGTATGTGTTCCAGATGAAGCAACAATAGAAAGAGAAAGACAACCAACTTTGACTATCAAAGAAGAGTTGGAGCAGACATTGGAGGCTGCCCAAAAAGAAGAAGATGAGAATTCTGAGGAGTGGCTCAATACTTTCAGCCAGGAAGCTAAAAAGACTGCAACATTGGAGCTTGCAGAAGCAGCAGAAGAAGAAGATGTAGACAACATTAGTTTGGCTTATCTGTATGACCTGATTGAAGCCTTGGAAAAGAGGGTAGTAGTGAAAAGTATGCACATCCAATAGGTGAGGTTGGAAGCAGATGAAGATGGCATGGGAGATCATTTTGATTTGCCCATCTGCAAAAATAAAATGCAGTTGAGGAGACTACATGAAAAGGGCCAGCCACTAGAGCAGCTGGACAACGTGATCAAAGATATCAGAAGGTTGATGTTAGATTCAGAAGAGACTTCCAACAAGGAGAAGCTGGGCATAAAAGTAGCAATAGTGCAGTAGAAGCAACAACAGGGAGATGGAGCAGATGAACAACTCCAGAAATTTGTTTGGGATCCAGGAGGATTTCAACAGCTAAGATGGGAAGCACATGAGCAGGAGATCATGAATTTTGTAGCTGAGGAGTATGATGTAGGAGAATCTCTCCACGTCAGCCTGTCATCCAGCCAGCCCATGTCAGTGCATGAATTCAATGAAGAGAGGCACAACTTTCATTTCAAATTTGAAATTTGAATGTAATTAATGTTGTAGGCTGTTGAGCCATGGATTCGTGCTTTGCACAGACATAGATGTAGATAGCCTTGAATGTTTTGTAAGGATGAGATTAGAAATGATTCTGGACTAAACAACCCATTCAATGTAATTGAATAGGGTAGGTAGATTGGAGGGAAGAGCTAAAAGATCCCCCTCATGTAAAAGATCATGGTATCTATTTTGAGTATTATGACAGAGAGCATGAGAGAGAAAATGAGAGAGTGGAGAAGGATCCGATACTTTGTTACAATCTATGCTCAGAACACCTTTGTAAAGAGGCATTTTATTAATACAAGCAGAAGCAGTTTTTCCTGCAAGTATTATCTGTGTTGTGTGAATGTCCATGTGTATTCTTTATATGTTGTAGATGTATGTTAGGTATGCATTTGTACAGGTTGTTTGATTTCAGGGTTAGAGGTATTTGAGGCTTCACACCAGGAGGGTGTGATAAAATGTTGTGGGTTCTGATAGTCGTGCACAGAGAGTGCATTTATGAATTATGTGGGTTTAGACAAAGGCGTGCCAGGAGGGCACAATAGCTGAAATCATCAATTCAGAAGAGACCTTAGAGTTGTTGAACACCTTGGAGGCAGGATTGTGTAGAGGAAGACATAGTTGCAGACATAATTCTCTGAGGAGTTTTGTAAAGCTCTGCCATGTGGGCATTGAACAGGTGCAAGAGTGCACAGAAGAACTCTGCTGTGAGTTCAGAAGAAGACAGGATCTCTGATCAGTTCTGTAAGGCTCTTCCAAGAGGGCATTGAGCACAAGCGCAAAGTGTTGAGGGAGAACTCTGTTGTGAGTTTGACAGAAATCAGAATCACTAAGGATTCTAGACACTCTGCCAAGAGGGCATTGAGTAAGTTCCATAGTGCATAGAGAGAACTCTTTGAGTTCTGGAATTGGAGAAGAGTCCAAGGAGAAGGATCTTCACAGGGTTGTTGAACACCCTGAGAGACTTAGCAATATGTTGCTTGAGCGAAGGAGTGTCAAGAGGGTATCATATTTCTCCATCTACAGGAGGAGGAAGAAGGGTAAAGTCCCTTAGAGGTCGAATCTACAAGAAAATATCAGAAGGGATATCACCTTCGTGTGTGCAGAGACTCTACAAGGAGTGTAGAAGTCGAGGAATCCTTTGAGGATTCAAGAACAAAATCTCAAGAGGAACAATGTCATTGAGAACGTGCACGGGATTCAAAGCTGAAGAGCTCGCAGAAGCAAGGCAAAGGTCAAGGCCTTTAGCACTTGGAAAATATTCCAAGTATTGGAAGAAAGCACATGCTCAAGAGGGAGCACAACTATCATCGAATTAGTCGTTGTATATCTGGACCGTTGGTTTCCCACGTCTAGGAAGGAGTGGAGGAGTGCACATGACAGAAGAGATTATGAGCCATTGGATCTCATTCAGAATAGCCGATAGTCATCAGATCTGTCAAGAGCTACATGAGGTTTAAACCCTCACTCACAGAGTAACAAACACAAAAGTCCCAAAGAGTGCAGAGGTATCGGGATTTCGGACTTCGGGATTTTGGAGGTCTCAAGGACAAGAGATTGGGAAACTCCATGGTGGAAGTCCCAAAATAGAGAAATAGATCACAGTCGTCCGATTAAAGGAGGACAGGTGTCACGAGATCGCCCACATCATGGATTTGGACACCGAGACTCACAAAGGTGAGCATTTCAACTTCGCACCTGGATTTCGGGAGATTTTCCGAAAGGAGGCCATTTCGAAAAATCGAAAATCGAGAATTTGGGAGCCCTGTTGATGAGATATTGGGCTCTCGTATCGATAAACTCCGAAATAAGACTGTAGTTCTATGGTAAGTGGTCACATGGACCAGAGGTGTAGCCAAGGGACTAACCCAAGCTGAAGCCGTTTCGGTATTTCGGCATTTTGGTGATCAGGAGATCAACGAGATAGATAAATCTTGACATCGGGAAATAAAAAGTCTCGAAACCCGAAATTCATGGTCGTGTGCAGAAGACCGTGAGCAGGGAAGAAGGCCCTGTGGATCAGAAATTTGAGATTCCAGCAGGGAATCAAAAGAGATGCTTCAACTCAAGAGAGTTAAAGAATGATCCTTACACCAGAAGGTTAGGTGCAGGACCTGTTGAGGCAGGGTCATTTGGGGTGCATCATCAAAGTGGTATCAGAGCAGGATTTCATTTGTATATTTTAGGTGAAGCGAGGAGAAGAAAGAAAGAGTGCTAGAGGTTCTGTAGATGATTATTTGCAAGTAGGAAACAATCAAGAATACAGTCAGGAGGACTGTTGATCCAGGTGGATATCAGGGGCCACCCATCTTTTCCAAATGGCTCAAAACAGTTTTCTGGCCATTTTGGCAATTTACTATTTTTAGCAGGTTTTAACTTCCGGGGCCATTTT
>JZKD02S0862188.1:662204-705301 GCA_000966675.3 Picea glauca
TTTATGGTTGCATATCTGATATATTTCTGTTATATTACTGGATATACGCGATATCTCTGTGCATTTCTTTATTATATCTCCGCTCTCATTTCGTGCCGAAAATAATCCGGATCAACTGTAGGAGAAGTTGAAGCACTCAGGGTGTAGAGTGACAGCGATAGATTTTCCAGGAGGGAAGATAAACAACAGGATGACTATTGAGGGCCGTAGATATGCTAGAAGGAAAAACCTAGAGCTGATGAGAAAATCAGAAATAGATGAAGAGCTCATTGATATAAGGGCGGAGATAGAAAATCTTGCATTACGGATGCAACAAAATGCCAAGTCGAGATGGGTATATGAATGGCCCATGAAGATGAAAGAAAAATGGCCAGTCAAGGAGTTGATGGCTAGAAGATAGCATAGGCTGTTAAGAGGATGGTTGAGGCATGCTGAAACCCTTGAAGGACCTGAGGAGATGGTTCAGGTATGTGAACCAGAGACTGGGAGAAATCTCAGTGATGCTGAGGATGAATTGGGATCAGCTGAAGATCTCAAGGACTATCAAGAAGACAGCCAGGAAATTCCCAATTGCTAGGAGGGAAAAGAGTTGATATTACTATGAGATCTCATAGAATGTCATGAGGATAGCCGGGGAATTTCACATTTCCAGGAGGGCAATGATATGGGGTCACTGCGGGATCTCATGGAGTGCCAAGAGGGCAACGATAAAATCCCAATTTGCCAGGTGGGCATGGAAACAGAAATGAAGCTATTTGAGAGTCTCATGGACTAAGAGGTGAGTTTGGATTAGTGTGAGGAGATGATAGAGCATATGAGCTTAGAGATGGATTTGGATTAGAAGATGTAGCTGACAGAGAAGGAAGATCGGAGAAATCTTCTGATGATTGGAGGAATTCAGATATTCCTGCCACATAGCCCAGAGAAGGCCAAAGTCTGTGTTGCAGATGAAGTAGCAACAACAAGAGAAAGAAATCTATCTTTGACTATCAAAGAAGAGTTGGAGCAGACATTGGAGGTTGCCCAAATAGAAGAATATGAGCATTATAAGGAGTGGCTCAATACTTTCAACCAAGAAGCTGAAAAGACTACAACATTGGACCTTGCAGAAGCAAAAGAAGAAGAAGATGCAGACAACATTAGTTTGGTTGATCTGTATGAGCAGATTGAATCCCTAGAAAAGAGGGTAATAGTGCAGAGTATGCACATCCAACAGGTGAGGTTGGAAGTAGATGAAGATGGCATGGGAGATCATTTTGATCTGCCCATCTGCAGAAAGAAAATGCAGCTGAGGAGACTTCATGAAAAGGGCCAGCCACTAGAGCAGCTGGAGAAAGTGATCAAGGAGATTAGAAGGTTGTTTTTAAAGTCAAAAGAGACTATCAGCAAGGAGAATCTGGGCAGAAAAGCAGCAGCAGTGCAGCAGAAGAAACAACAGGGAGATGGAGCACATGAACAGCTCCAGAAATTTGTTTGGGATCCAGGAGGATTTCAATAGCTGAGATGGGAAGCACATGCACATGAGTAGGAGCTCATGAATTTTGCAGCCGAGGAGTATGATGCATGAGAATCTCTCCACATTAGCGAGCCAGCTAGCCAACCCACATTAGCACACGCATTCAATGAAGAGAGGCACAACTTTCATTTCAAATTTCAAATTTGAATGTAATTAATGTTGTAGGTTGTTGAGCCATGGAGCTGTGTTTTTCACAGGCATAGTTGTAGATAGCCTTGAATGTTTTGTAAGGCTGAGATCTAGATCCTATTATGGACTAGACAACCCATTCAATGTAATTGAATAGGGTAGGTAGATTGGAGGGAAGAGCAAAAAGAGCCCCCTCATGTAAAAGATCATGGTATCTGTTTTGAGTATTATGATAGAGAGTGTGAGAGAGAAAAAGAGAGAGTGGAGAAGGAGCCGAGACTTTGTTATAGTCCACACTTAGAACACCTTTGTAAATAGGCATTTTATTAATACAAACAGAAGCAGTTTTTTCTGCAAGTATTATCTGTGTTGTGTGAATGTCCATGTGTGTACTTTATATGCTGTAGATGTATGTTAGGTGTGCATTTGTAGGGGTTGTTTGATTTCAGGGTTAGAGGTCTTTGAGGATTCACACCAGGAGGGTGTGACAGAACGTTGTAGGTTCTGATAGCCTTGCACAGAGAGTGCATTTCTGAATTTAGCAGGTTCTGACAAAGGCGTGCCAGGAGGGAACAATAGCTGAAATCATCAATTCAGAAGAGACCTCAAGGTTGTTGAACACCTTGGAGGCAGGACTGTGTAGAGGAAGACACAGTTGTAGACAGAATTATCTGAGGAGTTCTGTAAATCTCTGCCAAGTGGGCATTGAGTAGGTGTAAGAGTGCACAGAAGAACTCTGCTATGAGTTCAGAAGAAGCCATGATCTCTGAGGAGTTATGTAAGGCTCTGCCAGGAGGGCATTGAGTAAGTTCTAGAGTGCACAGAGAGAATTCTTTGAGTTCTAGAATTGGAGAAAATTCCAAGGAGAAGGATCTTCGTAGGGTTGTTGAACACCCTGAGAGACTCAGCAATAGGTTGCTTGAGCGAAGGAGTGTCAGGAAGGCATCATATTTCTCAATCTGCAGGACAAGGAAGAAGGGTAAAATACCTTAGAGGTCGAATCTACAGGAAAAGATTAGAAGGGATATCACCTTCATGTGTGCAGAGACTCTGCAAGGAGTGTAGAAGTCGAGGAATCCTTTTAGGATTCGAGAACGAAAGCTCAGGAGGAACAATGTCATTGAGAAAGTGCACGAGACTCAAAGCTAAAGAGCTCATAGAAGAAAGGAAAAGGTCAAGGCCTTTAGCACTTGGAAAATCTTCCAAGTATGGGAAGAAAGCACATGCTCAGGAGGGAGCATAGCTACTGTCAAATTATCCATTGGATATCTGGATCGTTGGTTTCCCATGTCTAGGAAGCAGTGGAGGAGTGCGCATGATAGAAGAGATTCTAAGCCATTGGATCTCGTTCAGAATAGATAACATCCATTACATCTGTCGAGAGCTAGATGAGGTTTAAACCCTCACTCACAAAGTAACGGACACGAAAGTCTTGAAGAGTGCAGAGGTATCGATATTTCGAACTTCGAGATTTTGGAGGTCTCAAGGACAAGTGATTGGGACACTCCATGGTGGAAGTCCCAAAATAGTGAATTAGATCACAGCCATCTGATTAAAGGAGGACACATGTCATGAGATCACCCACATTGGGGATTCAGACATTAGGACTCACAGAGGTGAGCATTTCAACTTCGCACCTGGTGAAGTCCTGAAATGATCTAGACCATCCATTCGTGGAGGACACGTGGTAGCAATCCAGGATTTCGTGAGATTTTCCGAAAGGAGGCCATTTCGGCAAATCGAAAATCAGGAATTCGAGAGTCTCGTTGATGAGAGATCGAGATCTCGTATTGATAAACCTCGAAATAATACTGTGGTTCTATGGTAAGTGGTCACATGGACTAGAGGTGTAGCCAAGGGACTAACCCAAGCTGAAGCCATTTTGGTATTTCGGCATTTCGGTGATCGAGAGATCAAGGGGACATATAACTCTTGACATTGGGAAATAGAAAGTCTCGAAACTCGAAATTCATGGTCGTGTGCAGAAGACCATGAGCAGGGAAGAAGGACCTGTGGATCGTAAATTTGAGATTTTGGTAGGGAATCAAAAGAGTCGCTTCAGCTCAAGAGAGTTAAAGAACGATCCTTACACTGGGAGGTCAGGCGCAGGACCTGTTGAGGCAGGATAATTTGGGGTGTGTCATCAAAGTGGTATCAGAGTGGGATTTCATCTGTATATTTTAGGTGAAGCGAGGAGAAGAAAGGCAGAGTGTTGGAAGCTCTATAGATGATTGTTTGCAAGTAGGCAACACTCAAGAATATAGTCAGGAGGACTATAGGAGAAGCTGAAGCACTCGTGGTCCAGAGTGACAGCGATAGATTTTCCAGGAGGGAAGATAGACAGTAAGATGGATATTGAAGGCCATAGATATGATGGAACGAAAATCCCAGAGCTGATGAGAAAAGCAGAAATAGATGAAGAGCTTGCTGATATAAGGGTGGAGATAGAGAAGCTTGCATTGCGGATGCAGCAGAACGCCAAGTCGAGATGGGTATATGAATGGCCCATGAAGACGAAAGCAAAATGGCTAGTCAAGGAGTTGATGGCTAGAAAACAGCATAGGAAGTTAAGAGGATGGTTGAAGCATCGTAAAAACCTCGACGAACGTGAGGAGATGGTTCAGGTATGTGAACCAGAGACTGGGAGAAATATTAGTGATGTTGAGGATGAATTGGGATCATCTGAAGATCTCAAGGACTATCAAGAAGATAGCCAAGAAATTCCCAATTGTCGGGAGAGAAAAGAGTTGATATTACTATGAGATCTCATAGACTGTCATGAGGACAGTCGTGGAATTTCACATTGCCAGGAGGGCAATGATATGGGGTCATTGTGGGATCTCATGGACTACCAGGAGGGCAGTAGGAAAACCCCAATTTTCCAGGTGGGCATGGGAATAGAAATGAGGCTATCTAAGAGTCTCATGGACTGAGAGGTGATTTCGAATCAGGTCAAGGAGCTAAAAGAGTAGATGAGCTCAGAGATAGATTTGGATTGGTAGATGCAGCTGACAGAGAAGGAGGATCAGAGAAATCTTCTGATGATTGGAGGAATTCAGATATTCTTGCCACATAGCCCAAAGGAGGCCAAAATATGTGTTGCAGATGAAGCAGCAACAACAAGAGAAAGATAGCCAGCTTTGACTGTCAAAGAAGAGTTGGAGTAGACATTGGAGGCTGCCCAAACATAAGAAGATGAGCATTCTGAGGAGTGGCTCAATACTTTCAGCCAGGAAGCTAAAAAGACTACAACATTGGAGCTTATAGAAGCATAAGAAGAAGAAGATGCAGACAACATTAGTTTGGTTGATCTGTATGACCAGATTGAAGCCCTAGAAAAGAGGGTAATAGTGCAGAGTATGCACATCCAACAGGTCAGGTTGGAAGCAGATGAATATGGCATGGGAGATCATTTTGATTTGCCCATCTGCAGAAAGAAAATGCAGCTGAGGAGAATGCATGAAAAGGGCCAGCCATTGGAGCAGCTAGACAAAGTGATCAGGGAGATCAGAAGGCTGATGTTAGAGTCAGAAGAGACTGCCAGCAAGGAGAAGTTAGGCAGAAAAGAAGCAACAGTGCAGCATAAGCAACAACAGGGAGATGGAGCAAATGAACAGCTCCAGAAATTTGCTTAGGATCGTGGAGGATTTCAACAGCTGAGATGGGAAGCACATGAGTAGGAGCTCATGAATTTTTCAGCTGAGGAGTATGATACAAGAGAATCTCTCCACGTTAGCCAGCCAGCCAGCTAGCCCACGTCAGCGCACATATTCAATCAAGAGAGGCACAAATTTCATTTCAAATTTGAAATTTGAATGTAATTAATGTTTTAGGTTGTTGAGCCATGGAGCCTTGCTTTGCACAGGCATAGCTGTAGATAGCCTTGAATGTTTTGTAAGGCTGAGATCTAGATCCTATTCTAGACTAGACATCCCATTCAATGTAATTGAATAGGGGAGGTAGATTGGAGGGAAGAGATAAAATATCCCTCTCATGTAAAAGATCATGGTATCTATTTTGAGCATTATGATAGAAAGAGTGAGAGAGAAAAAGAGAGAGTGGACAAGGAGCCGATACTTTGTTACAGTCCGCGATCAAAACCACTTTGTAAAGAGGCATTTTATTAATACAAACAGAAGCAGTTTTTTCTGCAAGTACTATCTATGTTGTGTGAATGTCCATGTGTGTTCTGTATATGTTGTAGATGTATGTTAGGTATGCATTTGTAGGGGTTGTTTGATTTGAAGGTTAGAGGTCTTTGAGGCTTCACACCAGGAGGGTGTGACAGAACACTGCGGGTTCTGATAGCCATGCACAGAGAGTGCATTTCTAAATTCTAGGGGTTTAGACAAAGGCGTGCCAGGAGGGCATAGTAGCTGAAATAATCAATTCATAAGAGACCTCAAGGTTGTTGAACACCTTGGAGGCAGGACTGTGTAGAGGAAGACACAGTTGTAGACAGGATTCTCTGAGGAGTTCTGTAAAGATCTACTAAGTGGGCATTGAGTAGGTGCAAGAGTGCACAGAAGAACTCTGATGTTAGTTTAGAAGAAGACAGGATCTCTGAGGAGTTCTGTAAGGCTCTACCAGAAGGGCATTGAGAATAGGCACAGAGTGTTGAGCGAGAAATCCATTATGAGTTCGACAGAATTGAAAATCACTAGGGATTCTAGACACTCTGTCAGGAGGGCATTAAGTAAGTGCCAGATTACACAAAGACAACTCTTTGAGTTCTAGAATTGGAGAAGAGTCCAAGGAGAAGGATATTCATAGGGTTGTTGAACACCCTCAGAGACTCAACAATAGGTTGCTTGAGCGAAGGAGTGTTAGGAGGGCATCATATTTCTCCATCTACAAGAGAAGGAAGAAAGGTAAAATCCCTTAGAGGTCAAAGCTACAGGAAAAGATAAGAAGGGATATCACCTTCATGTGTGCAGAGACTCTGCAAGGAGTGAAAAAGTTGAGGAATCCTTTGAGGATTCGAGAACGAAAGCTCAGGAGGAACAACATCATTGAGAACATGCACGAGACTCAAAGTTGAAGAGCTCGCAGAAGCAAGGCAAAGGTCGAGGCCTTTAGCACTTGGAAAATATTCCAAGTATCGAAAGAAAGAACATGCTCAGGAGGGAGCATAGCTGTCGTCGAATTAGCCATTGGATATCTGGACCATTGGTTTCCCACGTCTAGGAAGTAGTGGAGGAGTGCGCATGATAGAAGAGATTCTGAGTCATTAGATCTCATTCAGAATAGCTGACAGTCGTTATATCTGTCGAGAGCTACACGAGGTTTAAACCGTCACTTACAGAGTAACAGACACAAAAGTCCTGAAGAGTGCAGAGGTATCGAGATTTTGGACTTCGAGATTTCAAAGGTCTCAAGGACAAGAGATCGAAATAGTCCATATTGGAAGTCCCAAAATAGCGAAATAGATTGCAGCCATCCGATTAAGGGAGGACATGTGTCACGAGATCGCCCACATCAGGGATTCGGACAATGGGACTCAAAAAGGTGGGCATTTCAACTTCGCACCTGGTGAAGTCCCGAAATGATCTGGACCGTCCATTTGTGGAGGACATGTGGCAGCAATCCAGGATTTCGAGAGATTTTTTGAAAGGAGGCCATTTCGTCAAATCGAAAATTGGGAATTTGAGAGTCCCGTTGATGAGAGATCGGGCTCTAGTATTGATAAACCCCGAAATAAAACTATGGTTCTATGGTAAGTGGTCACATGGACCAGAGGTTTATCCAAGGGACTAACCCAAGCTGAAGCCGTTTCAGTATTTCAACATTTTGGTGATCAAGAGATCAAGGGGACAGATAACTCTTGACATTGGGAAATAGAAAGTCTCGAAACCCAAAATTCATGGTCGTGTGTAGAAGACCATGAGCAGGGAAGGACCTGTGGATTAGAAATTTGAGATTCTAGCAGGGAATCAAAAGAGACGCTTCAGCTCAAGAGAGTTAAAGAATGATCCTTACACTAGGAGGTCAGGCGTAGGACCTATTGAGGCAGGGTCATTTGGGGTGCATCATCAAAGTGGTATCAGAGTGGGATTTCATCTGTATATTTCAGGTGAAGCGAGGAGAAGAAATACAAAGTGTTGGAAGCTCTGTAGATGATTGTTTGCAAGTAGGAAACAATCAAGAAGATAGTTAGGAGGACTGTAGGAGAAATTGAAGCACTCAGGGTGCAGAGTGACAGTGATAGATTTTCCAGGAGGGAAAATAGACAACAAGATGGCTATTGAAGGCTGTAGATATGCTGGAAGGAAAAAACTAGAGCTGATAAGAAAAGAGGAAATAGATGAAGAGCTCACAGAAATAAGGGTGGAGATAGAAAATCTTGCATTGCAGATGCAGCAGAATGCCAAGTCGAGATGGGTATATGAATGGCCCATGAAGATGAAAGAAAAATGGGCAGTCAAGGAATTGATGGCTAGAAGATAGCGTAGGCTGTGAAGAGGATGGTTGAGGCATGCTGAAAACCTCAATGGACCTAAGGAGATGGTTCAGGTATGTGAACCAGAAACTAGGAGAAATCTCAATGATGTTGTGGATGAATTGGGATCAGCTGAAGATCTCAAGGACTATCAAGAAGACAGCCAGGAAATTCCCAATTGCCAAGAGGGAAAAGATTTGAGATTACTGTTGGATCTCACAGACTGTCATGAGGACAACTGGGGAATTTCACATTTCCAGGAGGTCAATGATATGGGGTCACTGCGGGATCTCATGGACTACCAATATTGCAGCAGCAAAATTTGAAATCGAGAATTTGGGAGTCCCATTGATGAGAGATCGGGCTCTCATATTGATAAACCCCGAAATAAGATTGTGGTTCTATGGTAAGTGGTCACATGGAATAGAGGTGTAGCCAAGGGACTAACCCAAGCTGAAGTAGTTTCGGTATTTCATCATTTCGGTGATCGGGAGATCAAGGGGACAGAGAACTCCTGACATCGGGAAACAAAAGTCCCGAAACCCGAAATTCATGGTTGTGTGAAAAAGACCGTGAGCAGGGAAGAAGGACTTGTGGATCAGAAATTTGAGATTCGAGCAGGGAATCAAAAGAGCCGCTTTGGCTCAAGAGATTTAAAGAATGATCCTTAGACCAGGAGGTCAAGCGCATGACCTGTCAAGGTAGGGTCATTGGTGGTGCGTCATCACCTAGGTTCTCTAGCTAAGGGAAAATGATGTATAATGGGAGGAAACTTCAACATGATTCTCACATTGGAGGAGAAAAGAAAGGGGAAAAAACATCTAGAGCAGAACAATGCAAAATTCCAGGAAATCATAGAGAACCTTAGACTGACAGACATAGAGAATGGAAATGGTACCTACACCTGGACCAACAAAATATTAGGTCATCAACAAATAGCTTGTAGGCTAGATCGCTTTCTCATTTTGAAAACTCTCCTTGTGGAAGGCCCCCTAGTAGATTCCAACATCCTACCGAAGGCAGGATCGAACCACTGGCCTATTCAGCTATGGGTTGACACCATTTCCACCACCATGTTTAAACCCTTCAGATTTGAAAAAATTTGGCTCCCCCACCTAGACTTCCAGGAGCTAGCCCATCACTATTGGAGCACAATAGAAATACAGAGGGGTACAAAAATGTATTGCTTCCAGCAAAAGCTCAAATACTTCAAACAGCTGGTGCGCAAATGGAAAAAAGAAGTCTTTGGGAACATCGTCTAGGAAAGAAAACTGCTAGAACAAAAAATAGAGGACCTTAATGGGAAAAACATTCACTCAAGACAGAAAATCACTCAACAACAGTAGGAGAATGAAATCAAAAGGAAACTGGAAGAAAGATATGAGAAGGAAGAAATCTTGTGGAGACATAAATCTTGGGTTCAATGGCTCAATGAGGGAGAGAAAAAAACCAAATTCTTTCACTGGTGCATGATCCACATATGCCTCATCAATCACATTACCAAGCTAGAAGACCCACAAGGAAACACCTTGCTAACTCATCAAGAAATATCGCATGATTTTTCGGACTTCTACAAGGATCTCCTTTCATAACCAAAGGTGGACCGTACCTCAATAATTGAGAGGGTGACCCAAAATATCCCAACTATTATCACCCAGGAATAGAATGAGGCTCTCATGACACCAATAACGCAAGCAGAAGTGGATCATGATATTCAGGATCTACCCATGGGAAAGGCTTTAGGCCTAGATGGCTTCACCACAGACTTCATCCACTCCTATTGGCCAATGCTAAGGGATGAAGTGTGGTAGCTGGTGGAGGAATCACGCAGCTCATGAAAAGTTTTTCCAGCACTAAATGCCACTTTTCTTACCCTAATACCCAAAGAAGAAAGAGTAACAAACACTAAGAATTTCAGACCCATAACACTTTGCAATGTGATCTATAAAATCATCTCCAAGGACATAGCTCTAAGACTCAAGCCAATACTCCCCTTCATCATTTCCAAGGAGAAATCAGGATATGTCGAAGGAAGGAAAATCATGGATAGTGTCATACCTGTCCATGAAATCATTCACTTGCTCAAAATCACCTGTAGTCCAGGTATGCTTCTAAAACTTGACCTTTTAAAATATTTTGACAAATTAAGCTGGCAGTACATGAAATCTCTTTTATCGGCTTTCGGTTTCAACAAGGATTGGATATCTTGGATAATGAACCACATTTCCCCAACCTTTTTCTCAATCCTCGTCAATAGAGTCCCCTCTCAACCCTTCTCCCCCACAAGAGGAATAAGGCAAGGTGACCCCCTCTCCCCTTTCCTATTTGTCATAATGGCTGAGGGCCTAGGATGCTATATCAAGGCTTCAATTCAAAATGGATCCCTCCAAGGCCTCCCTCTTCATGGGTTACAACCGACATCCTCCCATAGACAATTTGTTGATGACATGCTACTAATGAACACGCCCACTGTGCAAGAAGTAATTAAACTAAGTTCCATCCTCTCTAATTTCAGCGAAACCTCTTGCACCACCGTTAATGTGGCCAAGTCACAACTCTTGTTTTTTAATACTCCTGAAGCAATCCAACAACACCTTTCTCAACTTCTGAATACCCCTGTCTGCACTCTACCCTCTCGCTACCTGGGACTACCTCTTTCTGACTCAGCAACTATAAACATATCTTGGGACTCTCTCTTACTCTCCATTTCCAATTGTCTTAGCAATTGGACCTTTTCTTCCCTCAACCTTCCAGGCAGAATCATTATCTTAAAGTCATTCCTTCAAGCCATCCCTGCTTACCTCTTCTCAACCCTAACTTCTCCCCTTTCTGTCATAAAGAAAATAAGGAATATGCAAAGAAACTTTCTATGGCATGGACATAACCCAGACAAAAAATTGGCCCTAGTCAGTTGGGACAAGGTATGCAACCCAAATCTTCAGGTGGGTTGGGCCTCCGGGACCCTAGAAAATTAAATAACACCATGGGAGAAAGAATTTGGTGGAGATGGCTCAAAAGTCCAGCAGAGATCTAGGCCAAACTCTAGAAATGTAAATATTCCCCAAATATGCATCAAAGCCATCTTATACTAATGCAGGAGAAAATTCAAGGCTCCAAGATCTAGAATGCGGTCTGGAAAAATCGACCACTCATACAGGAACATGCTTTCTGGGAAGTTTGCAACGGCCATAATGCCCTATTCTGGATGGATTCCTGACAACAAATGTCACCCCTATAATTGGAATAAAATCTACAATCCTATGAAAATCACATTCAAGATCTTGTCACTCTCAAAGTGGCAGATTTGTGGATAGATACCCTCAGTAACTCTCCCCGACGATGCTGGAAATCAACCCATCAGGAACTCCAAGTGGCAATGGACTATGACCTACAACACTGGAAACAATCAACATCCCAAAGGTGAATCTCGAAAAGCATAGACCAAGACATTCTCAGATGGGGATACACACCTCATGGTAGCTTCACTATCAAAGAGGGGTACACTCTACAAGAGAAATTCCAAAATATTCAAAAAGGCATCATCTGGAAAACAATATGGAAATCAAAACTCTAGCCCAAAATCTCTACATTCCTCTGGATTCTACTACAGAACAAGATCTTAAACTGGGACAATCTTCAAAGATGAGGTTTCATTGGCCCCTTGATTTTCCATCTCTGCCATCTCCAGGAAGAAACCATGGATCACCTCCTAAATAATTGTCCACTCAGTGAGGACATCTGGAGCCAAGCCACTCATCTCATGAGAAGAACCAAACAAGTTAAAAACAACATCATAAGCAAAATAAGGGAGTGGGGTTATGGTTCCTTCAAAAGTCCTATCCTGTACAGAACCCGACAACTCTTACCAGTCTTCATAGTTTGGCAACTATGGAAAGAGAGGAACAGAATAATCTTTCATTCCCAGCCCTCTCCTACCACCCTTCTCTGGAACACAATCCTCTTGCATCTCTAGGAAACTATTCAGCTACATTTTTGGACCTAGGAACAATTCCCCACTAATCCAAGTGAGCTCTCGCTCCTCAACTCTCGGTGCTTCTCATTTTTACACTCCACCCCTCCTTAGCAGCCCCCCCTAAATTCAAAATCCCTTAGTCCCTCTAAGTGGCTTTCCCCCCTCCGTCGGGCTTCCATGAATTCAACTTTGTTTGCACTTCAAAAGGTGATCCAGGACACTCAGGCTATGGAGTGGTCATAAGAAACAACTTGGGCCAAATTCATAGCCTCATTGCAGAAAATATTGGATGCGACACCAATAATTCAGAAGAAATATGGGGTGTTATCAGAGGAGTGCAAATGGCTATGGATCAAAGCCTCACCTGTCTGATCATTGAAGGAGTTTCCAAAATCATAATAGACTTGGCAAAAAAAATCCTAAATGGAAGATATCAAGGGAAAATCACCTCCAGTTGGCACCTTCTTAGCCCCCTATATAGCTTCCAGGCACTTCTTAGACCCTCTCTAACTCTAACTCCCTCTCACATTCGCCGAAGTGCAAACAAAGTTGCAGACAATTTAGTCAATCCAGGGGTTGACTCCACGCAACAGATCATTCTCCATGATTCTAGGAAGTCCCAAAGCTCACCCCTCTGGCTCCAATGCAAGGAGCTTGCCCAGCTGGATGACCCTTACCTGGATGAGGTTTCAACTTTGAATACTTAAAAATATTCTAAGTCATAAATGATCATAATCTCAGGAGAGAGGGCGACAGTAGCTGTTGGATCACAGCGCAGAAGATCGAAAGTCGCGAAGGCCCAACTCGCGAAGGGGATCCCAGGACCATTGGATTCGGAAGCGGGGAGTTGGGGTTCAGATTTTGGGAGCTCGGGAAGAATCAACTTTCAAAATCCTGAAACGTGAAGGCCTGATTCGCGAAGGGAAGTTCAAAACCGTTAGATCATGGAGATTTTTGGACCGTTGATCTGGAAAGTGAATAGTTGGGGTTTAGGTTTTGGAAGATCGGGGCGTGTTGACTTCCAAAGTACAGAATTTGCGAAGTCACGATTTGCAAAGTCCCGACTTGCGAAGTCCTAATTTGTGAAGGTTCTGGAAAGCGGGGAGTCAGGGTTCGGGTTTCAAAAGAACAGAGTTGAGCATTCTTTTAACTTTGCAAAAAGCGAAGTCCCAAAGCACTCGAAAAGGGAGGGGTTAGTGCCCACTAAGCTCATAGGTTGGGAAAGTATGAGGAGAGAACCTGCGAAGTCCGAGTTCGAAAGGATCGTGGACCATTGTTGGTCCTGAAGCATTTGTCGTGTTGTCTATGTAATTCTATCACTGGAAATTCTATCCTCGGCTACAAACATTTCTATGTGCGTTGCAGGAATTTTCGTAAGCTTACAATTGGCATTAATATAAGGATCCTCTTTTATTTACTAAAACAAAAGAAAAAATACATCTTAAAATAAAATAATCTTTTATAATTTTAAAAATATATATTTGATAATTTTAACTTGTTTAAATATCATATAATAAATAATATTTATTAAATAAATATTAAACTAATTTTTAACATCTCAAAAATACACATGTTAGGTCATATATTTACTATATCATATGTTTATTATATCATATGCTCATTAAATGAATCCAAAAATCTTGCAAAAAAATTTAAAATTAAATTATACAAATTGTTTTTCCCAATAAGATATATAACATAACATGTCATGACACATATAATATTCCATTATAAACTATAGATATCCCATGTAATACATTTTAACCATGAAGAAAAAATTAATATCTTAACACTTCATTGGAATACTCATGATAACTAGAAATGTCTCCTAAAACATAGCTATGAATTCATTTTCATCAAACATTAACTAACTTATAAATTGGTTAATATAGGTGGTTTAATGGTAGTAGTATGCACTCTCAACAAAGTTTCTACATAAGATGTCCTCACATCGGTCATGCATTTTAAATTCCTAATTCGCTAACATAGTCATGAAATATTAGTTGTGAAATATATGGTTTTCAATTTATAGGAATTTGAAATGAAGTTCAATTTTCAATAGAAATAAAATTATTATATTTTTTAAATAGGTGAATGGAAATGTTTAATTAATTTGAGGGAAATTTTCATATTAATGTTAATTAGAACCATGAAAATATTGTAATTAAAATGATTTTAAACCTCACTAAGCTCCATCTAACAATCTCTTTTGTTTTAGGTGATTACATTGTATTCTTAACTTGAAGAGAAGCAAACAAGGCAATTTAGTTTTTGATGAGAGATTTTTTTCCAAAAAAATTTTTTTGTGATAAATTTAATTTAATTTAATTAAAAAATTTAAATTTTAAAATCTGAAAGTTTTTTTTTTATAAATTTCATTTATTTTAAGAGGATCTATATAATTGAAATTAAAAAAAAAAAAAATTAAATTATATAGAAAATAGTTGAGTTTATCCATATATTAACTCACTCCATTAATATATAACATTATTAATATTTAAAAAATAGTTAATAAATAAAGACATTTCCACTTATAATTTGTATATATTAATGTGTTGTTATTTCTATAATATATCCATTTACAAGTTAAAATATGTTTTTTCTTTTTTGGAAATCTTATTTATATTTTCAAAATACTAAAAAATATATTATATATAAATTAAAACCACCTTATCATACCTTCATAGAAAAAATCTACACTCTCCATAAATCAAAGTGATTTACTAACAACCTTAAAATTGTGCATTTCACAAACTAACCCCACAATGAAAATAAATACAATTTTATTTAACTTTTCAAAATTTCATTTCACTTTGTTTTAAAAAAAAAATTATACTTACAAAAAGTTAAAGAATTATAGGCTATATAACACATAGTGTATGGCATATCGCCTCTTTACTTAAAATATTAAAGAATGTTCTCCCAAAATATATACTTGAATCCTTTTTAATAATAATAAAATAATGATAATCTAATTTTAAGGTCACATCCAAGCCATATATCAAATTTTTGTATGAGACTCTCTTGTTTGTGGGACAAGGGATCCTATCAGTGTCAGTAATTTGACTACTAAATCTTACCAAGATGTAAGGTGTACATACCCTACTCCCCTTTAGATTATAACTTATGACTTACAAAAAAGAAACACATATTCTTAACTAATATGTATTTATGTTCATTTTTATTTGTACTTATAATTGATCCTAATTAATTTTATATTTTTTATTTACTAGTCTTCATAAAAAAAAAACTTTATTATAAATTAAAAAAAAAAATAGTTGAAATTTTAAACATGATACAATTGAAAAATTTGTGATGGACTAATATATTTACAACTATGACACAAATTTTATGACCATGGAATAATATTTTTTAATTTTATTTAATTTTAAATCGATTAAATTTAAATAAAATTATCAAAATTTTAATAATTTACATTATCAAATTCTAACATTAAAAAATTATTTGATATATTATCTAATTAAGACACAATAATTTTTTTTTATTTACTAGTTTTCATTAAAAAAAACTTTATTATAAATTAAAAAAAATTGAAATTTGAAACATGATACAAATTTTTGTGATGGACTAATATATTTACAACTATGATACAAATTCTATGACAATGGAATAATATTTTTACAATTTTTTGAATTTTAAATCGATTAAATTTAAATAAAATAATCAAAACTTCAATCACTTGTATTATCAAATTTTAACATTAAAACACGTGAAACTAATTTCATGTAAGTTATATATAATAATAATAATAATAATAATAATAATCTATTTTAAAGGTCACGGTCAAGCTTGTTTGTGAGACAAGGGACCCCCCTCCACCCAATGATTTGACTGGTAAAGTCTATGAAGGTATACATACCCTACCCCCCTCTGGATTTGAACCTGTGACCTCTTAAGAGGAAGCACATGTTCTTAACCATTAGGCCCACTCAGGCTGTATATAAATTCATATAATCTTTAAAATAATTGCAATAAATTAATATTTCTTTATTTAAAATATTATTAAGTTTGATTGAAATGAAAATAATGAAGTGGTTATATAAGGGAAGGAAGGTTATAGGTGGCGAGCGAGTGGAGACTAAGGTCTAGTGCATGCATCCCATTTGATGAAAATTATGAAATTTAGAGACACATATAGTGCTAACATAATAATACAATTGATTGATCTAGATGGTGTAGAGTATGCAGGAAACCCAGTTTACCTTCATTCTAAATTTTTGAAAAGCTGAATTTTACACGAGGCAATGCTATCTGACCATTGGTTATGATAAATTTTGACCAGTTGAAATCCCTGTAACAAATACTCACTGTATGGAGGAGTGCATTAAATTTATCAGCATGCAGGATCACATTAAATTTATTCAACGCATGTATCCTTGTGAAGCAAACAAGTGACTTTGTTTTTCAAGTGTGAATGATTCCATGGCTATTCTAATGATGATGATGATGATGATTAACATCCACTAAGACCGAATTGGTCTATCATACCTTAAGAGGGTAAGTGATTACTTGCGATTCTTTAGGGTAAGTGATCACTCTTGTAAAAGCATATCATTCCACTATCAAGATTGCGGAAAAGATGAAGTTGAAAGGGTGTTTCTTGACCAAACCAATTGTTCAACCTATCAAAATGAAAGATTACGTCATTGTTGAATTTGGTAAATTCAAATAATCTACTCAAACTATTTCGCAAAAAATAGGTGGGAAGAAGTTCTTCAAGAAAAGAAGATGCAATATCCAACCTCCTATACGAAAATAGTGTGACTATCATAGTTCATCTTGGCATGATGCATTTGAATTAAAATATTATAAGACATTCCGAACAAAGACGTATACATCCAACTTAGATCCAACTACAACAAATGTGGATATAGATATCATGGAATTCGATCCAAAATCATTAACTCTATTGGCATCAACTTCAACAATCCGATCAAATTTGACCATGGTCGATAAAGAATAAAGTGAAGGACTATTCCATACATAGATATGGGAAAAATACAGCCCATTACATCTAATTGTGGACAATTTCAATCGAAAAAACTTTTTCTCTAAAGACCTTATGAAGAAATTGGGTCTTGTTACTACTCCACTTATGTATCCTTACAACATCAATTAAATGAAAGATGGACAATAACTTAGAGTCACCTGATAATGCAATATTGCCTACTTTATCAAGCCTTTTAAGGATGAAGTAATTTGTGACATAGCACCACTCTCAATAGTTGATGTGCTATTTGGAAAACCATATGTATGGGATAGACATGACAATTATCAATCTAAACCACAGAAAGTGATTTCCAATATCAAAGATTAGTGGTATGGAATTTTTAAATGTCGAGCTAAGTCAAAAATATCTATAGTTTCAGAAAAAGAAGTCAAAAATCTTATCAACCATGCTTAGAAATTCATGTTGTTAATGATTAAACCTTAGTGTTTTGAGAAGATCATAGTAACTAGTCAAGTCTCCACTCACCGGAACTCATGAAAACAAAAACAAGTCAATAGAGTACTTGAATAATACAAGGACATACTCAAAGATATAATTTGAGTACCATTATATTTCGAAGTAAAATGGTCCATAGATCTTGTTCATGGCTCTTCATCACCCAATGCATTTGTTTACAAAATTTCTATTTTAGAGAATAAATAAATCCATAGAAAAATTCAAGCATTGATCCACAAAGGGAACATTTGACCTAGTTCCTCTCCTTGTGGAAGTCCAATGGTCTTAGCTCTTAAGAAATATGGAACATGACACATTTCAATTAAAAACAATGATCTCAATAAAATCTTAGTAAATAATTAATATCATCTTCCTAGAATAGAAAATCTACTTCATTATTTGAAAGATTCTAAATCATTTAACAAACTCAACCTCAACTTAGGATGTCATCAAATCTCTATAGAGTCCTCAAATGTATGAAAAAATACTTCCAAAACTAAGGGAGGATTTTTTAAATTCATAGTCATGCCTTTTGGCCACATCAATGCACTTGAATATTTCATGAGGTATATGAATGACCTTCTTAGATATTTTGCAGGTAAATGTGTATTTGTTTATTTAAATGACATCCTAATTTTTAGTAGGTTATGGGATGAGCATTTACAACACCTTCAACAAGTGCTTAACCCTCTTGGATAACATAAAATTTGCATGAAGTTGAAGAAGTGTTTTTTTTACAATGAAGAGTATCAATACTTGGGGTATTCGATCAAATCTAAAGGAATTCAAGTTGACCTATAAAATATTCAAATCATCAAGAATTGGCCCGATTTGAGAAACAATCATGAACTAAGGAGTTTCATTGGTTTAGTAATTTTTTATCACATATTTGTGTTAATATTCAACCACATTGCATGGTTGATGAATCAATTGATTGAAGGAGGTGGAAATACAACATTGAAATGGGAAATAACACAATAATAAGCTTTTGAAGAGCTTAAGGAAAAGATTTGTATAACTCCACTGCTCATGCTACTTAATTTACATTGGCCATTTGAAATTGAGACTAATGCTTCAGATTATGCTATGTGCATAGTGATCACTCAAGTAGGTCACATGATAGCATTTTGTTCAAAAACATCGAGTGATATTGTTTGTAAGTACTTGTCTTACGAAAGGGAATTGTATGACATTATACAAGCAATTAAGCAATCAAGACATTAGTTTAAAGGTTAAAAATGATCATTCATATAAAACAACAACCTATATTGTTCACTCCTTCATAGTATAATTTACAAACTATAGGACAACTCAATTGAATTAGTTACCTATAGTTATTTTAGTTGGTGATTAAGCATTCGAAAGGAAAATCCAATGCACCAGTTGATTGTCTTAGACAACCACAAATAATTTCCCTTTTTAGTGTTAAGTATGCATGAATATGATACCATTACTTGTCCTTGATTGTATGAATATGGAACTGATTTCTCCTCGGTGTATTGACTAATCCATATGGGTAAGTTGATTGGAATCTACTACCGCTAGAAGGACAAATTGCTTTACAAGTTAGGACAAGTTTGTGTACATATAGATGAGTAGTGGCATAAGCTTATATGTGATGCACACTACATCAAAACAATAGGTCACTTTGGAGTATCAAAGATTCTTATGGTACTATAGAAGTATTTCTATAGAATTCACTCAAGTTGAATGTTGACAAATATATCAAGTCATGTGTGCTTTGTGCCATCAACAAGCCACCAAATCCTTGATAGAGTTTCCATACACCCTTTCGCATTCTATATTGATCGGGGGAATCCATTTGTATGGATTTATTGAATACATATCCTGTCACCAAGCACCAAGATGATGCAATTGTAGTAGTTGTTAATATATTTTCTGAAATGGCTATCCTTACACCTAGTTACAAGAAGTACGATTTCTTAGCAAACTAATCAAATCTTCTTTGAGCGTGTTTGGAAGAACTATGGTCTACCATCTTCAATCATCACTAATAATGACTCGATATTTGTTATCACATTTTCCAAAACACTCTAGTACCAAATAGACACACAACTATTTATTTCGAAAACATTCCATCCTCACAAATATGGATAGACTGAAGTTGTAAATCACATTGTGGTATAATTGCTTCATATTCACAACGAAAATCATCACAGAACATGAGATGATATTTTCTCATATATCCAACATATTTATGACAGAGCTCAACATAGGTCAATCGACAAGATTCCATTTGAAGTCTATTATTGATTTTATCCCTTAGAGTTTATTGACTTAGTCAATCGAATGACTATTTATTTTGACATTTACCATGAACAAAATCAAATAAACAAGGCACTCAATTTCAAATATAAGGTGTATGAGATTCAAAAACAAGAAAAATAGATGTTGCATTGAGGTAGTGAAAAAGCTAAAGCTTGACATTACAAGCATCATATTCCTCATTCATTCCAAATTAGGGATCAATTCTAGTTACATATGAAGAAATAAAGGTACAGTGGCCCATATAGGAAGATGAAGTCTTTGTGATATGGTCCTTATAACATGCTATAGAAAATTGGGGAAAATTCCCTTAAGCTTAGCATTTTTCCATACCTAAGATTACATCCAATATTCAATATGGATTTTTTTTAACCCTATTTTCCACCATTCCTAGAATAGAATAAGTTATAGCTTAAAGATATAGAAGAAATCCACCTAGATGTTCAAGATTCACTTGCAATCGACACTATTTTTGGACAGTAAGCATGTCATACAAGGATGCTAACAATTGCCTTATTTCAAGTGGGTAAATAAGGACAAATCTCATCTAAAGGAAAGTGGTACAATACCATTGTGTTGGATCAAAATTTTCCTCATATACATAAGTGGGAAATGGTCCCCCTCATCTACATAAGTGAGAAATGGTGACCATTTCCAACTAAGGGAGAATTCTTGATCCATTCAAAGACTTTATTGGAATACACAGATTATCACCTACTCTCAATCAATTGTTTGGTTTAAACTTATGATTGAATCCCCACAGTCGATCCTTGAATCAATTGAATCAGACATTCCTTGACTGAGTCAACTCATGCATCCTTCGATGAGTATTTTCAATTATCCTACATGTCTAATGTCAAGGATGAATCAACACATGTCAGAAAACATCGTAGCCCCAAGGGTTATCTCAAGTGGTTATGAGCCAAATGTGAAGTTATACCTAGTAGAGGACAGTCACATGTTCAAATATAGTGTTCTCCCTTGGGGTTAGGCCCCATAATCAGGGCTAGTGGTTTACCCCATTTACCATACACAAAGTGGGGAAGTACTAGGGGGTTTCCTGTGAGGTATTCAATCGAAAAACATGTCAGGCAACATCATGAGTAGTCAATAAAGACCAAACAAGCACCATTGGCCTAGCATCATATGTCTCTTCTATTGAAGTTTTACTTATACAACTAGCAGTTACGATTCTTATTTATTATTATAATCATTTACCACATTAGCTACATAAATAAGATCAATGAAAGAGAGGCAATCACATAAACAATAGAGAAACACATATTATCCTCAGAAACCCTCATGGGGGAGAAAACCCAACAAAAAATTCCTCAATATAGACAGACCAAAGAATGAACAAAAGATCCTCCTCTACTCCTTCAGTAGGAAGAGTAGCGCACCACTTAACCAAGAAATACCAAGAGGTAGACCAAAACCCTCCTTGACGCCATCCCCAGTTGTAGTATCTACTCCTCCAAGACTTTTTCACTTCTTCATAGTTGTAGAGCTAGTGTGGTGAGTGTGTCCAAATGAGACGTTGGCCTCTCTAATAGATAGTGGTCTGGCCAACCTTTAATTAGGTCTAAGTAGACCTGTCACTTTACCCTCTAAATTTACATTTAACTGGCAAGGCACAATAGGGCCAACTTTTACTAAGGCACAATAGGGCCTAATTAAATATAATATAATAATATTATTCAGCTCTCTCTTGAGTACAATATTCTTCTAAGTTACAATATTTCAAAACTCCCCATTAACAATAAGGGTATTCTAATGAAAACATTAATAACAAATTACTGGACTCAATACATCATCAAGAGGAGGGGACATCATCATCGACATCGAGAACACTGTCTGTTATATCTATAGGTCATCGAAAGTTTTTATCATCATCAACATCAGTATAAAATGAACATCATCATCATTTGTAGCATGAAGATAGAGTAACAACATCATCAACAATAGTATGAAGCTTGAACATCAACATCAACAACATGAATCTGGAACATCAACATCAACAACACGTTGTTGGAGTATCAACATCATCAACAACTATATGTGGCAACAGAATGAGGCATGTGCATAAACAACAACATTTGTGGTACTCTAATAGACCGTCCTTACCAGAGCTTTGAGATCTTCCCAAGAATCATAATATTCCCTAGGATATAAAATCCTAACAAGCTACCATGTGGTACTCTGACATACCATCCTTGTCTGACCTTCAAGATTTGCCCAAGAATCATAAGATTCCCTAGGATATAAAATCCTAATTCAGCTACCACTACTGACCACAGTTGGCATATACATGCACAGGTACTCTGACAGACCGTACTTACTGAACTTCGGGATATTCCCAGGGATGATAAGTCACCTAGGATATAAAATCCTAACTGAGCTACCTATTCTTGATCAAGATACCATAGTATCATCAACATCACTCCCCCTTTCGAGGGAGGCCCTTTCGAAAAACACCAAGCTTGTCTCAGAATTAATCAAACTTCACATGAGACAGAGGCTTAGTCAACACATCTACAACCTACTCATTTGTGCCAACATATTGGATCTTTACAGCTCCCTTCTGCACCATGTCACGAATGTAGTGATACCATATCTCTATGTGCTTCGTCTTATCATGGAACACTGGGTTCTATGTCATATTTATGCAACTTTGGTTATCACATAAAATCATGGTAGATTCCATCTCCAGATCGAACAAACTTGTCAACAAATTCTAAAGTTATATGGCTTCACAACTGGTGGACCATGTTGCAATGTACTCCACTTATTTCATGCTAAGAGAAATACTACATTTCTTCCTGCTTTGCTAGGAAGTCATGGCTGACCCCAAACTGTAACAACATCCTGAAGTTATTTTTCTGTCTAAAACACTTCCATGCCAATCTGAATTAGTATGTCCATACAATCTGAAGTCACAATCTCTAGTAAAATAGAGGCCATAGCCCAACGTACCCTTATGGTATCTCATCATCTACAAGGTGAACATGTCTCGGCTCCACTAGATATTGACTGAAGGTGTTCATAGAAAAACATATATATGGTTTGGTATTCATTAGTTACATTAACGAACCAATCATTTATCCGTATAGAGTAACATCAACTATTTCTGACAAAGTATCATCCAATAACTTAGATTTGTCTCTATAGAAGTGGACATGGCTCTATAGTCCATCATGTGGAATCTATTCATAATTTCCACAACATACTTTCCTTGAATAAGGAAAATCTCTTCTAGGCTCTGTCATACTTCAAGACCTAATAAATAGTGCATTGAGCCTAGGTCCTCATTTCAAATTTAGTGACAAGATTCTTCTTAAAAGATTTTATGAAATCTGCTTCATCTGTTAAGAATAAGTCATCCACATATACCAACAATATAACTGGTCCATCATTCTCAATATTGAAGTAAAGGTTGGGATCATCTTTACTCTTGGTAAATCCCAAGCTCATCAGAAAACTATCAATCTTGTCATACCAAGCTCTTGGATCTTGCTTTAACTTGCATACATGAGTCTTCATGTCCTGTATTTCGAAACCAAATTTTCACATCACTTTGTACCAACCTGGTACACTTGCTTAGTTGAAACTGAATTTGCATAATCATGTGTTGGTTCTATGTACTTTTTGCAAAGCACTATTTTTCTCACTACCTGAGAGTATGTCCTCTACTTTTTCTGCAAGTGTTCCTTCTAGAACTGAGACTCTACACCTATAGTTTCTATTTCTGAAGATGAGAATGATTGCTCTATTTTCACTGTAGCTACTGAACTCTGAGAGTGTCTCCTCTATTTTATCATGGAAACAGTTTCATCTAAAACTGAAGGTATATTTTCTTCTTTCATGTAGGCAACTCAATCTCAAATATATTGACTTTTCCCACTGAATCTCATATTGTATCATAATCATGGTTGTTCTGGTTGTCTTCACGAAACTAGAATTATTTCTTCGATTACTAGAGCAAGTGTATCATCATAGTCTTATCCCTCTTGCTAGGAGAATCCTCTTGACACAAATCAGGATTTGTACATATTTATATTGTTATTTGCAACATGCTTGATCTATTATATCAATCTTGGAATTCACCACTAACTTCCCTTCTGGTCTCAAGGAAAAATATATATCCCAATCCTTCTAACTAGTTTCCTCCTCTGTCACTGAAATGAGGGAATCTTCTCAGGAGATTTCATGTCTCCTAGAGGTCTCTGAAGTTATGATCTAGTCTTCTCAACGCATGGGATATGTCTGTCAATCCTGGAAGATGTCTCTTTTTCCCATAGGATCCTTTATTTACTCTAAGTCTTGATTTCTTATGAGTCTACAAAAACTTCATAATCTTTGTAGGATATACTTGGTGTTGAATACCATGTCTTAATATGAAAATTTGAGTTAGACTTCAAACGATTTTTTCTTCTTATCAAGTTTCCTTCATTATCCATTGACCAAGTCTATTGTGAGTTCTATTCTAATGTTTAGACATCTTTGGAACCTTATTCTCATTACAATCAATATCCATATGCGATACTCTATATCTCAAAAGTAGCTTCTTCTTCATCTTCTTTGGTACATGGATTTATACGGTCATGTATACAACTTGGATAGTCTGCTCCTTGTCTCATCTAATATGTTGGCTCATGCAACCTCCACTATAGCTTCCCTAGGGTTATCACCCGTGACCTACCCGAAACAAGAACAACAAGGGATAAACAACATACAAGAATAATACTCTTTATAATAATAATAAAACAATAGCGAGAAGAATCATTACAATAGCTCATTTTGAGATATCACTTGTGAATTGCCTAAAACAAGGGTAAAGAGTAAGAAATACAATAATAAGGAATGAGAGAAACACTCTTCTAGTGTTGTGATCAATCATTCCTCCATGGTAACCTGAAAGCAAACCAAGGAGTTTCTCTTGGAGGAGATGTTATTTATCTCTAGTAAATGATTACAATAAACATTTATCTCAATAGTGCTCACATGCTACCAAGTATTTAATAATAAAACTTTTCAAATATGGCTATCAAAACTATAGTGTTCAGCAATTATCAAACTTGATATGTGTAAATTTGAATCTTATCAATTTAATCAATCAAACCTGGAACCTGGAGTCTTGTCCTCAAGAATGATTGTGTTTCTTTTCTTCTGAGTCTGCTTCACTCAATATGACAAGTATTTTCTTCAACCTATCCTATGTACTAAGATAATATGCTTTCTTGACAGAAAACTGAGTTAGGGAATAAACTCTATAATATCAACTTTAATCAATCTAATACTTTGACTTTAATTTTGACCAATGGTTAGTATGATAACTTCAACATATCAAAATGCAACCTGAATATTCATAAGATTACAATAATTCCATAACAAGTAGAGGCATATCAAAGTAATCAAACCTAGGGTGCATTGATCCAAAAAGGATCCAGAGAAGACTAAGGACAACTCAGGAAGCTCAGAATGGCCACAACAGACAAAGAAAGGGAAAAAAATCAAAGTCCTCGAAACTCAGCGAAAATGGGATCACCGAGAGGAGTGTGTCACAATATTTCCAACGACATAAATGTCTCGTCAAACAGAGTTACGGATCGAAAGATATTCATGGTCAAAGTTTTGGTCAACCTAGCCCAATTAGCAGGGGATGAGTTAGCATCCGTACTGCTGACATCAACATTAGTACAGATGACGTCAACATTCATACAATGTATGTGGCACATGCATAAGGTGACATGTGTCATGATGACATCAACATGGTAACATGGTAGCACCAGAGGTTGCCACATGTCACTCATTTTTGGCATTTTCAGGTCAATGCGTGGACCAATGAAAAAATGCCACATGGCAGTCCATACAACCACATGGAAGACCATACGGTGATGTGGAAAGTGACGTGGTTACTAAATGTGTAGGTGGTTGGAATGGCCCAATGGTTGGATTCCATGTGGCTCAGTCATGGGTTGCCATGTGGTATTGGGAAAATACCCAATGAGGGCCTGAAAACCGAATTTCAAAAATAAAAAAAGGCAGGCCTGCCAAATCTGGTGGAGCCCCACCAGATCTAGCAGCTAAATGATACAATTTGACAAATCTAAATCACACTCCAAAGTTGGAGAAGTTCCATTCCACATATATGTATATGTTATAGCTATAACCCAAAAGGGGAGGCCCGTGGGCTCGACCACGGCACCTCCCCCTATACAAATGACTTAACTATAACATTCACAATCATTGGGCCAATAGACTACATTGTGTAGTCCATGCCAATTTTTGTTTATAAGTTGAGTCTGCCCACAGACAGAAGGAGGAGGGTGTGTGAAGATATGGTTGGGAATGGAAATCGAGACGTAGTACAAAGAATAAAAGCAGGGAACAAGCACGGAAACTGAGACAAGATTTCTCAAGGGCCTGGGAGTGCCAGAGTCGGATTGAGGTGCGGAGATAGTCATTTTTGGGTCATTCGATGCCACAAATTCAATGGTATTGGTTGTTTTCTGATCTAAGGAAAGCGTTTGCAACTTAATTCCAAAATGAGGCATACTTATGTATTTTGCCAAATTCTTTTGTTGAGTTAATAAAAAGGCCTACCCATTTAAGAGTAGGACACGGAGATGTAGTCCACCAAGGATGAACTCCTTTATCAAGTTTTTGTTTTCATATTTGATTCTTATGTCTCTCCATTATTGAGATTTTCCTTCTTTAATGGTGCACTTTAATTTATGCTCATTTAATACAATTATTTATAAGTCACTTCGATGAAAACATCTTGGATCATGTTGGTATCAGAGTAGTCATCTTTGACTTGAATTGTTGAGTGTGAATTCTTACTAGGGCTAATCAAAATTAGGGTGAAGGAACTCTTAAGACTTACAATCCAGAAGTTGTTCGTGCATCCCGAAGGAATAAAATGGCAGAAGAAGACAAGCGTGATGAACAGGAGAAAAAATTCCATATGGTCTTTTATCGCATGTCATAAATGGTCAAATGAATGCATGGGGACTATGAGAAGAGGATGAGAAAGAAAGGGATAAAAAAGGAAGAACAATTTGATGATAATTCTCCAGTAAATCAAGGGTTTGGAAGAGACCCTTTTGAGCCTCCATCTTCACCATCAAGTTCTAGCTCTTCTTCCTCTAAGCATTCTCATCATTCTAGCCATAAAGCTTCTTTTAAAAAACAATTATTAAATCTTGATGTAAAATTTTCTTTACCTATGTTTAATGGAGATTCTAATCCTAAAAATCAAGATAATTGGATCCAACAGGTTGAAGTATATTATCGTGTTCAACATATTGATGAAGAGGAAGTTAAAGTACAATTAGCTTCTCTTCGGTTGGAAGACACCTCTCTCTTATGGTGGAATAGAAAACTTTAGGACATAAGTAAGTGTGGTAATCTTATTTCCTCATGGCCGGAATTTAAATAAGCGATAAGGAAGCAATTTTATCCATCAGGTTATTTACATAAAACAATGATGGAATGACAAACTTTAAGACAAAGTAAAGGTCAAACTGTACAAAGTTTCACGGAATAATTTAGGAAGAAATATCTTGCACTTAACATTCCCTTGGATTCTTATGAAACTTTAATGAAGTATACTAGCACACTTTACAGTTATATTTGTCATACTTTTCTATTGTTTAACCCCACTAGTCTTGACAAAGTTTGTGTGCAATCCACTCACCTTGAGAATAGGGGAAAGCATGTTCAAGAAGATCCCACAAAGAAACCTTCCAATATCCCACATAAGTCATTTAAGAAGTTTAAAATGAAGGATAATAAGACCTCCACTGTAAAGAGAGAAGAAGGAAAGCCATCTTGCACTCACTAAAATAAAAGTGGTCACGATCATGAACATTGTTGGAAACTACATCCAGAAAAGAGATCGAAGCAGTTCGGTGCAAAGGGGAAGACAAATACCATTTCTACAGTGCAACGAGATCTTGGTTTCAATTTAGGAGACGAAGGAAAGATCGCAATGGTTGGAGTACATGGTAAATATTACCTTCATGCTAGTTCAAATTCCAATAATGAATCTCATGATGATGAACGAAAGATAAATGAATTATTTCATATAAGAGTTGTATCTAAACATACTAAGATAGATGCATTATTTGATTCAGGTTCACAAGTAAACTTGATATCTAAAGCACTTTTCAAAAATATGGGTCTTGAAACAAAACCACATCCAAAGCCTTATCATCTTGGTTGGGTATGTGATAAAGAAAAACTTAATGTCACCAAGAAATGTAGGATCAGATTTTCTATTGCTTCAATGTTGATTGACGAAGTGGATTTGCATGTTGTATCACTTGATATATGTAGCATAGTGTTAGGGACTCCTTATCTTTATGATAGAAAAACAATCTTAATTAGTCTTGAGAACAAATACCACCTTACTCAAGGGGGAGTGGAATATATTGTTAGAGACCACAGCATGAGGGTAAACACAACACTTGTTAGTGCAGGAAAAATGAAGAGACTCATAAACACTAATAAGAGATATGTACTCATGTTCGTAAGGGATAAAGATGTCGAAACATCTGATGCTTTCCAAGGATGTGATCCTTCTCATAAGAAATACTTAATTGATATTGTTTCTAAGTATGATGATATTTTCTAGGAACTAGATGGATTACCTTCTAAGAGGGCAATCCAACATGAAATACATCTTCTACATGATTCTCCTCTTCCTAATGTGGGCATGTACAGGATGTCAGTTGTAGAGATGAAAGAGATCAAGAATAAGGTACAAGGCTTATTGGATCAAGGGGTCATCGGGACCAACTCATCTCCTTGTGGTTCTCTGATCATGATGGTGCCAAATAAATATGGCACATGGTGAATGTGTGTTGATTAACGGGCCTTAAATAAAATCATGGTGAAAATTTGATACCCTCTTCCTCGTATAGATGATTTACTTGATCAATTAAAGAATGTTTTTTATTTCACTAAGTTGGATTTGCGTAGTGGATACCATTAGATTAGGGTTGCAAAAAATGATGAATGGAAGATTGCCTTTAAAACCAAACAAGGATTGTTTGAGTGGTTAGTTATGCCATTTGGGACTTGTAATGCTATGACAACTTTCATGCGTGTGGTGAATGATTTATTCATGCCATTTCTAGATGATTTTGTGATTGTATATTTAGATGACATTCTTATATTTAGAGAGACTTGGAATGAACATGTAAGGCATGTAAATCAAGTATTGGATACTTTGCAAAGGGAAAAGTTGTATGTAAAATTGTCCAAATGTGAATTTGGTAAGACTGTACTTGTGTACTTAGGTCATATTGTAGGAAGAGAAAAATTGAAAATTGATCCTTCCAAGATTGATGTAATTGTAAATTGGCATGAGCCCAAAAATACAACTGAAATATGGAGCTTCTTAGGTGCAGTCCGGTATTGGAGGAGGTTCATTTCAAACTTCTCCTTTATAGAATCTCCTTTGCATCCCTTAACCAGTGTGAAGAACACTTTTCAGTGGGGAGGAAAGAAACAAAAAGATTTCGACACTTTGAAAGAAAATGTCAGTACCGCACCAGTATTAGCACTGTTGAATCTTCAATATCCCTTCGAGATCGAGACAGATGGCAATGGATATGCCATGGGTGCATCATTGATGCAATATCGTAAGCCTATATGTTACCACTCTGAAACATTAACCAAGTTGTTGTTAACTATCCTACATATGATAAAGCGTTGTATGCATTAGTTCAAAGCATAAAGAAATGGAAGCACTACTTGTTAGGGAAGGAAACAATCATAAATACAGATCATCAATCCTCACAATACCTCCAAGCACAAACCAAACTGAAACAATCTCGACATTACAAATGGATGGGTTTTCTACAACAATTTCATTTGGTAATCAAGTACAAAAAGGGTACAAGTAACCAAGTAGCTAATATTCTTTCTAGACCTCCTATTGTTGCTTCTATTATTTTGAAGAATGCTTCTTTATCTCATGATATCTATGTGGAACAATATGCCATTGATGGATATTATAAAGAAGTATATGATAAGCTAACCTATGGTGCATAGGTAGAGAACTATTGTCTGCAGGGAAAAATAATCTACCATCTTGGAAAGCTATGTATTCCTACAAGTGAATGAGTCCATGTAATATGAGAAGCTCACACTTCTCTTGTGTCTTGCAATTTTGGGGTGGGAGAAACTATGGCTCATCTGTAGAGGTTTTGTTACTGGCCTCAGATAAAATCAATTGTAACTAAATATTTAAAGGGGTGTGTGATGTGTTCTACTTGAAATCCCACTAATAGAAAATTGGGGCTATACTCACCATTGCCTATTCCATCCCATCCATGGGAAAGTATCTCCATGGATTTTGTAGGGGGGTTTGCCAATGTCAAAAAGGGGTCATGACTATTTGTATTTTGTATTGGATAGGTTCAGCAAGATGTGTATCTTAATGCCATGTAAAAAGTAGATCACTCCAGAGAAGACTGCTAATATCTTCTTTTAGTATGTTTGGGCTCATTTTGGGTTACCCACATCCATTATCTCAGATAGAGATACTCTATTCCTTGGGTATTTTTGGACAAGATTGTGGAGAATGATGGAAACCAAGTTGAAGAGGAGCACTACTTTCCATCCATAGACCGATGGACAGAAAAAGGTTGTTAACCAAACAATGGTACTTTTGCTTCGAGGCTACTGCAATAAGCATCCCAAGTTATGGGATGAACATATATCCTATGTACAACATGCCTACAACCAAGCCTTACATTCCTCTGCTCAATTTTCTCCTTTTGAGACATGTTTTGGGTATTTACCTAAAGTTCCTTTGGACTTGATGTACGGGAGAGATACCGATTCAATTGAAGAAGTAAATAAAGACATAGCCTGCAAGTTCATCCAGAGAATCCAAAAGCTACACCAAGAAGTCAAAGAACAGTTGGAGAAAATTTAAGCACAACATAAAGCTTGGCATGACAAACACATGGTTGATCATCAGTTTCAGGTTGGAGACTAGGTATGGCTTCACATCAGGAAGGAAAGATTGAAGGGTGAAGGCAAGAAACTCAGGCCCATCCATTATGGACCCTTCACTATTTTTGAGAAAAGTGGTACCAATGCTTTTATTCTATATCTTCCACCTTATATGCAGATCTACTCAGTTGTAAATATGGAGAACTTGAAACTTTTTTAGCCTCCCATGATAATGGATCAGGATGAGGAAGTTTTAATACCTTCAGTTGATGAGTTTTCTCCTGAGTACTTGGATGATTTAGAGGAATATATCATCCTGGATAGAAGTATGAGGACTTCACGCAGGGGTGATGTTTATTATCTTTGAGTAGGCTTAAAGGGCACACATCCAAGCAAGGAAAAGTGGAATGAGAAGGACAAGGTGAGGGAACTCTTCCCTCACTTATTTGTTGATTGATGAAATTATTTGGTGGTCCAACAATCTCTTAGTGGGAAGGTGTGATCCAAAAAGGATCTAGAGAAGACTAAGGACAACTCAGAATTCATAGAAGCAACTCAGGAAGCTCAGAATGGCCTCAACAGATAGAGAAAGGGAAAAAATTCAAAGTCCTCAAAATTAATTGAAATTGGGATCATCGTGAAGAGTGTGTCATAATATTTCCAATGGCGTAAACGACTCATCAAAGAGAGCTACAAATCGAAAGATATTTGTGGTCAAATTTTTTGTCAACCTAGCCCAATTAGCAGGGGATGAGTCAACATCCATACTGTTGATGTTAGCATCAGTATGGATGATTTCAACATTCATACAGTGTATGTGGTACACACATAAGGTGACACATGTCATGTTGACATGGGAGCACCATAGGCTATCACGTGTCACTCATTTTTGGCATTTTTGGGTCAATCCGTGGACAAATGAAAAAGTGCCACATGGCAGACCATACGGTGATGTGCCAGGACGATGTGGTGGGTGACATGGAAGGTTATTGAACATGTGGTTGGCATGGACCAATGGTTATATGCCACATGGCCTAATCATGGGTTGCCACGTGGCAGTGGGAAAATTCCCAATGAGGGCCCAAAAATTGAATTTCAAAAATAAAAAAAGTTGGGCCTGCCAAATATGGCGGAGCCCCTCTATATCTAGTGGCCAAATGAGACACTTCAACAAAATTAAACCACACTCCATAGTTGGTGAAGTTCCATTCCACATATATGTATATGTTATAACTATAACCCAAAAGGGGAGGTTTGCGAGCTCGACCCCAGGAGCTCCCCCTATACAAACGCCTTAACTACAGCATCCACCATCATTGGGCCAATGGACTACAATATGTAGTCCACCCCACTTTCTTTTCATAATCTGAGTCCGCCCATAGAAAAAGGGAGGAGAGTGCACGATGATGCAGTCAGGAATGAAAACCAAGACGTAGTACAAAGAATTAAAGAAGGGAGTAAGAATGGAAATTGAGGTGAGATTTCTCAAGGGCCTGGGAGTGCTAGAGTTGGATTGAGGCATGGAGACAATCATTTTTGGGTAATTCGGTGCCACAAATTCAATGGTGTTGTCTATTTTCTGATTTGAGCAAAGCTTCTACCACCTAATTCCACAATGATGTATACTTATGTATTTTGCCAAATTCTTTTGTTGAGTTAATAAACAGGCCTACCCATTTGAGAGCAGGACCTAGAGACATAGTCCAGAAGGGATGAACTCAGTTATCAAGTTTTTTTGTCCATATTTGATGCTTATGTCTCTTCAGTATTGAGATTTTCTTTCTTTAATGGTGCACTTTAATTTATGCTCATTTAATACAATTCTTTATAAGTGACTTCGATGAAAAGATCCTAGATCATGCATTGTTCCTCTATATGTATTGGATATAATATCCTTCTCAATCTACGATAGTTTTTTAGACAAAAATCCTTTCTCCTGCAAATACCCTTTAGAATAATGATATAGTTTGAAAATATGTAAATACATACCTATGAAAGTATCGATAGGTAGTGGCACCATATGGTAGCAATGAAAATTAATAATGAACCTTCAAAATTTCAAGGGTGTTGCAACTTGTAATCTAAAGGTAGTTGGATATTTTCTAGGGTAAGGTGCACTAGAACAATAAAAATAAGTCCCAAGACTTCAAAAAAACTTTCACTGCAACTGGTACTATAGTTGGTGTTGGCACTTCAACTGGTGTTGCAACTGGCATGAAGGAACTGTCACTGCAACTGCAACTGATACTACGACTGATACTACAACTGCAACTACAACTGGTACTTTATCTACAACTGCAACTTAGGGTTTTATGAGGAAACCCTAATTTTTCAAACTTCAAATTTTATAATTCTGATCCAACGACTAGATGTGCCCTCCTAGGGTGAGTTCCTAGGTGTGGTTACTTTCTCCAACATCCTCCTCAAACAAGGAAAACGTCACACTTAGGGATTATGAAGAAACCCTAATTTTGCAGCAGCTGCAAGATTGAAACTGAAGCTTGGATATGGTGCATTGAAGCTATTCACTTCTTTATAAACTATGAGTTGGTCTCTTTCATATTAATTTTCAAGATTAAACAAATAACAAAAGTTCATAGTAGTGTTATTTAACCTTTAACAATTAACTAGAACATTAATTGAAGCATAAGGATCACTAAAAGAAAGACATTTACATAGAAGACAAGAATTTATCCTGGGAAACCCTAAAGGGGAAGAAAACTCAACAAACTTCTTCTTGTGATATATTGATCAGTCAAACAAGTATAATGGACTTACAATAATCTTCTAGAAAGAGGGTGATAAGATACTAGCACTAAGACAATGGTTCTTATTGTTGTCATTGTGTCATCAATATATCTGAGCCTCTACCTGTAGATTTTTCTATCATCTAGTTGTTGTCACAAAACTATTTTTTTTCTTCTTGTTTGCTGCCTCAAATCTGGCCTTAAGGTTGTCTTAGAACTACCCTTAAAGTTTCCTTAGATTGATGCCCAAACCAGAGTTTTTCCACCCTCAGAAAAAGACCTTATATGTTGTCCAGAACAACCTTTAGTTTCTATTTAGAACACCTTCAGTTGTTGTCCAAAACACCTTCAAAATATAGTATATTTGTTGCTATATAATAGTCTCTTATATGTTTCCCAGAACTGAGTTATCAATTGCTATAGGATAGAGTAGATGGACGTTGCTAGAATAGATTAGTTGTTTCCTTGGAATAGGCCTTACTATTGCCTCAGAATAGTCTATGTTTCTCCCTCATAATATTTCTAACTGCTGCTTAGAATAAGTGAACAAATCTGATGTAAAATTGATATAGAAATCTGATATAGAAACTGATGTGAAAATGATGTGAAGAGAGGGTGCCATATAGAAAACTGATATAGAAACTGATGTGAAAATTATGTGAAGAGAGGGTGCCTCCCTCTCTTTATATAGGATAGAGTCTATGTTAGGTATATTTAGGTTAGGTCCACCTCCTAGGTTAGTATAGGATAGGATTTAGGTTAGGAAAACTAGGTTAGGGATGACCTAGGATGACCTGAAAAGGGGGAAGATTTAGGAGGGCAGTTTAGGATGAGGCCATCTTAAGGAGGGAAGCTTGGAGGGATGCTTGGAGGCCATCTTGAGGAGGGAAAATTGGAGGCCATATTGAGAGAGGGAAGCTAGGAGGGCTGCTTGAAAAGAATAACTTCTGCAACTGCTCAAAATTCAACACTCCCTCTCAGTAAAGAGGGTATTCTTCATGCATCCATTTTCACAAATTTATTTATAGTCATTGCACATGATCATTGACTTGTTGACATGATCAATATATCACATGAAGTTTTGTAACCTTATGCAGACAAGGATCATGGAATGTGATCATCTAGTTCTCCTTAACCATGGTCAACTACTATAGTTATTTCACTTAGGGGTGGCCAATCCCTAAGGAATGCTCATAGCTCATCATGAAGACCTAGGAGAACTTTTCACATTTCCTTGTCTTGAATTTTTGTTTGAAACACAAACTCACAAGAATTGTCTTGAATTTTTCTTTGACACACAAATCTCAAAGGACTTGACTAGGCTCATATAAGTTGTATGTTCCCCTTGAATTTTTCACTAGCTTGTTTATGCTCACAGAGGTTGTATGTTCCCCCTAAATTTTTCACTAGAATGTCTATGCTCACAATGGTTGTACATTCCTCCTGACTTTTCCATTAGACTTACATCTTGAATTTTGTCTTTACAAGGCTTCTACCTTTTCCTTGGATTGACTCACAAGATCATATATCATCTCGTTCGTCCTGAATTTCGGTTTGACTTGTAGAGGTTGTACATTCCCCTGGATTTTATCAATACCTCACAAAACTGGTTGATTTTTCAAATATCCCTGGCTAGCTTCAGGGTGGCCACTTAAGGACTCTGATTGGAGAATGTCTTTTGATGTTGTTATTCCCTCTCAGTGAGGGACACATTTTATGCCATACCAAGATTGTCCCGGAAGTATACAAATTTTCCAAGGGACAAAGGCTTAGTCCAAATATCTATTATTTGCTCATCAGTATGAAGGTACTACATCTTTATGGTATGTCTTTGGACCATGTCTCTGATGAAATGATATTTCATCTCAATATGCTTTGATCTGTCATGGAATACTGGGTTTTCTATGATCTTTAAACAACTTTGGTTATCATAATGTATAGCAATTGTTTCTAACCTCTCTTGAAACAACCCATACATAATCTTTCTCATCCATATTTCTTCTTTGCTTGCATTACTGGTTTCTATATACTCTTCTTTAAATGTACTCTATTCTATGGAGGCTATTTCTTTCTCGACAAAGATATCATAGCTGAATCCAACATAATACAGTAACCAAAAGTACTATTCTGGTCCACTGAGCTCCCATCCGAGTCTGAATCAGCATAACCATGAAGTAATAGTCCTCCAGTGGAAGTGTATCTAATTCTATATGCAATGGATCCTCTCAAATATATGGTGACATGTTTAGAAACAATCCAATGTCTATCTCTTGACTCAAATAAGAATTGACTCAAGGTGCTTACAACAAAGCATATATCTAGCCTTGTATGGATCAAATGCATCAAGGATCCAATAACTTTCCTGTATATAGATGGGTCGACCAAGTCAGATTTAGAATATGACTTATGTAACTTCTTTAGTTAGATACCATGGATGGATTTACAATCTAGCATACCAAATTTGCGTAGTATATCAACTGTATATTTTTCTTGAGAAAGGAAAATTTCATCTGACTTTTTCCATACCTCCAAACCAAGGCAGTAATGCATGAGTCCAATGTCTTTCATTTCAAATTCAGAAGTGAGCTCCCTCTTACACTCAACTATTAGTTGTTCCTCTCCAGTAAGGAACAAAGCATCAACATATAGAACCAAAATTAGGGAATGATTTTATATTACCTTGAAATATAGGTTGGGATCAGTTGCACTCTTGGAGAAATCCAAGCTCTGAAGGTAAATGTCAATTCTCTCATACCAAGCCCTTGGTGCATGTTTCATCCCATAAAGTGATTTCTTTAAATTTGCACATATGTGATTGTTTTCTTTGAACCAAGAAACTCTATGGTTGTTCTATATATACCTCTTTCTCAACTTGACCATTGAGGAATGCAGTATTTACATCCACATGGTGAACTTTCCAACCTAGAACTGAAGCGATGTATATGATGGTCCTAATGGAAGTGTACCTTCTAACAGGTGTGAATGTTTCATCATAGTCAATACCTTCCTTTTGAGAAAAACCATGAGCCACAAATCTCTCTTTGTATTTCTCAATACTTCCATCATCTGCATGCTTTACTTTGAACAACCATTTGGAAGTAACCACAAATTTTCCTTATGGTCTTGGAACTACTTCCCATACATCATTTTTCATGATGGATTGATATTCTTCCACCATGGAATATTTCCATACTTTCTTCTTAGCAACATCCTCATAGATGGTTGGTTTTGCATCGCTAATATGAGCCATAAGAGCCACATTATCAACTTGATCCAATGGCTCTTCAAGTTCCTCCATATTTGTATCTTATTGTGATTCTTTAGATTTCTTAAATGCAACTTCTTCATGAAAAGTTTCATCCCTTCTTACCTCAAAATATATTTGGCCTAGAACATAGATTTTGTAGGCCTTGGATGTGTCATTGTACCTAACAAAAATTCCTTTCTTCTCATAAGGCTCCATCTTAGTTCTCTTCTCTTTCGGCAAACTGTTGGACATTGTTAGACATACTATGGATTACATGCATAATACTATTGAGCACCCGTACTAGGGACAATGGTCCAATTATAATTTCCAGGACTCTAGTGTCCAAGGAAATGTCCTGACTCAAATGAACATATCCGATGAGTTCCCAAAACCATGGAGAATAACCCATCCTAATAATAAATGACTCAAATAAGAACTTGTCAGACTCCCGTACCAAGGATAATGGTCCAACTAACCAAGAAAAATTGTTGGGTTTGTAGACAAGGTAAAATGACCTAGCTTGCATCAATTACAATAGGTATATGATGAGATCACAAATTCTTTGGACATGTGATAATACAAATTGAAATCTAGACATGTTCTTGATTTGACAATCAAGCACAATTAACTAACTACGTAGGATACATACCTTGTACTTTGCTAAACTTTTGTTTTCAAAAGGATGCTACTGCCGAAAGAATGTGACAATGCCTTGGACTGTTGTAAATAGTACCTCTATTCTTTTGAAGGAGATACCATAAGATATTTTGAACTTTTCCTTCTAGATCTCAAAACTGTGACTTGTCATATATAACTGAGTGTATGATTGCATAGGTACTTTTCCTTACTTTTGTTTGTCCAAGAATATAAACAAGATATTCATAGTGAAAAATGGTTTTCTTACTAAGTACATGTGTATGAGGGTGATCCAGATTTTATAAGAAGAACAAAATGAATATAGATTATTATTAAAATATGCTTAACACAGAATACCAATAAAATTGGTTAACACAGAATAACATATATACACATATGCTTAAAACATAATAATAGATATACAATATGTATGAATGTCTCCTTCCCAAGAATGTGATGTCTCCACTGGCGGAAGGCTTTCACAATGGAGTACATTTATTTGTCATAAGTAGGGTACTTACGGACATCATCTGATAGTGTCTTGCTATGATAGGCCACAGGGTGGCCGTACTGAGTGAGAAAGGTGCCCACAACATATTTTGAAGCATTTGTTTTGATCTCAAAGGGCTGTTGCAGGTCCGGTAATGAAAGTATTCGGGCTCAGCACAAGTTTTGCTTCAAATCCTCAAACGCTTGTTGTTGGGACCGACCCCACACAAATTTCACCTTACCACCACCCCTAGTTACTTGGATGATGGCCCAAGAAATATGGGAGAATCCCAACATGAACTTGCGGTAGAAATTGGAAAGGCCCAAGAAGCTCCAAAGCTCAGTGAGTGTGGTTGGGACTAGCCAGTCATGGATGACTTGGATCTTGGTTGGATCCACATGTACGATGTAGCCCAGGTAATGGACCATTTCCATGCCAAAGGAACATTTTTCCAAGTTGGAATATAGATTGTGTTGTTGCAGGGTGTGAAAAACATGTTGAATATGCTGCAAGTGTCTTGCCTAAGTCTTACTATAAATAAGGATGTCTTACAAATACACCACTACAAAATTATTGGTGAATGGTCGCAGGGTATCATCTATCATTCTCATGAAAGTGGATAGAGCATTTTTCAAACCAAAGGGCATGACCAACCATTCAAAAAGACTTTCCTTTGACTTGAAGGGGGTCTTCCATACCTCTGTCTATTCTATCAGGTCCTAGTGGTAGCTAAACTTCAGATCAATTTTACTGAAGTATTTGGCCCCCTTTAGCTGATCAAGGACGTCGTCGATTATGGAAATCGGGTATTGGTTTTTGATTGTAATTTTATTGAGGTCCCAATAATCAATGCAGAGTCGCCAGTTTCCATCTTTCTTCTGTACCACCATGATTGGGCTCTTGCAAGGCGATGAGCTAGGATGGATGTGCCCCTTGTGGAGCATTTCTTGGATCTGTCTCTTGATCTCCTCATTCTCTATTAGAGAGCGGTGATAGATTGGACCATTGGGCAACGATGTTCTTTGGGTCATATTGATCGGGTGCTTGACCTCACAGTGCAAAGGTACCCTGGTAGGTGAGGAGAAGATATTCAAGTATTCTTCCATGACCTTATCCACTTGCTTCTGCTGTGTGGAGAGGTCGTTCATGGAGATCCTGGATGTGGCTGCGATCTTTCTCTTATTATGAGAGAGAATCACAAAGAATACAAACTTCCCCATCTGATAGATGAACTTTCTTCATTTCTTAGCAGAGATCAAGGAAATATCACTAGGTGGGACTGCCTCGGGTATCCTGTACAATTTCTTGTTCAAAGTAATAATAACACTACGAGGGCTAGACTCATATACATAATGATGTTTCCATAAATATGGTTGGCCCAAAAGAAAATTACAAAATTCAAGAGGGGAAACATCACACAATACCTCTTCTTTGAAGGGCTTGATGTTGTAAGAATGGCGACACTATTGGCTGATGCAGATGTCACTTCCTTGGCAGAGCCATCTTATGGTGTAGGGATGCGGGTGTGACATTGTCAGTAGGGAGAGTCTCTTAAAAAACTCTATTGAGATGAGGTTCTTCTGGCTACCGCTATCAATGATGAAGTACAATGGGGTACCCTTCACCCACATCTGTGAATGAAAAAGGCGCTCACCTTTCTTTGTCTTGTTTGGTTCACCGGGTTGGAGATTCATGGTAGAAACGATAGTAATGGGTTCTGTGTCAATGATCTATCTCCCCATATTTGGTTTTGACTCAGAGTTAAAACTCACATTTGATTCAGAGACTTTTACCTCATCCACCAATGATTGCTTTGAGAGGAAATCAACAATGTTATGACATGAGCTCTTATGGAAGTCTCACCACTTCCCGGTATCTTTCTTTGTCTTTCTAGTGTCCTTATTTTCTTGAGGCCTAGACTGGTTCTCATGAGGTTTTCTGTCTATTCTCTATCTTTTTTTCTATGGGTTAGGGCCACCCTTTCCTGGATTTTGCTGTCATGGGTTCCCAGGCCCAAATTGCCACGTATTGTTTTTGAGCTTCAGCTCGATTTTGACGACATATTGGTAGGTTGTGCCCAAGGATGAGATGTCCAAAAACTCCATTTAGGCCTGGATGTATCTATGTAGACCGTCGCGATACTTGAGCACTAGATTTCACTCATAATATTTTATACCTAGCTTGGTGCGCAAAGTATGGAATATATTTGTGAACTCAAGCAATGCTTTGTGTCTTTCCTGTCGCAGTGTGGTCCATTTTGTGTACAGGTCATCATAACTTCCAACATGGTAGTATTTTTCCTGAATAGTATCCCTCAAGGACTCCCAGGTGATCACAACTGTAAAGAATGAGGGTTCCTCTGTTTTATTTTTCTCACAGAAAGTTTCCCACAAATCTTTGACATGGGGAACGACTTTGAGGAGTGCAAAAGTAATATTTTCTCTATTCAAGAAGTTATGGATAGAGAAATACTCTTCTAACAGATTCAAGCATTTTTCTACAACATCTCCATCTACTTGACCTTCAAATATAGGAATATAGAAGTTGATTTGTACCATGAAGCTGGTGGTGCTTCCGTTTGAGGAAGATACATCGCCTATTGGTAGCCACCGAAGGATTTGTGCATTTAACTATCCATCATCTCATTACTATATTGTGTGAGGGATTCCTTGAGAAAAATTTTGAAGGGATCTCCTATCCCATCGTCTTTCTTTTCTCCCGCCATGATAGGCCACTTGGGCATGCGAGAGATTTTTTCCCCAAAAGAAAAAAATCTCAAGACCCAATTCTTTGTACCCTGACCTCGTTGGGGACATGCATTAAGAATGACAAGGAGTAGACCGTTATGATACCACTGATGAAGATTTTATGAGAGGAACGAAATGAATACACATTATTATTAAAATATGCTTAACACAAAATAACAAATATACAGTAAAATTGGTTTCTATTCAATAAGGAAATAAGTTGAAACTATAAAATACAGTGGAAAGCAAGCTTGCTAGAATGGTGGTGGATTATCTCTGAGAAGAGATGTGACGGCTGCGCTCATTCGCAAGAAGATGATTATAATGAGGTTCTGAAGGACTTTTTACAATAAACAGGAATTTCAAAAACCCTAGACATCCAAAAACCTAACCCTAGGAGATGAAGTGCCAAAAGTCATGTGGGCCCCGTTTGGGTAAGTTAATACATCAACTTATCGGGGTCGTAACTTTTGCATACGATCTCAATTTTAGGTGAATGATAGCCCATTGGAAAGGTCTATCTGAGACTACTCATGTTGTCATCTGACTTTGAATATGTCTACATTCTAATTGTGGATATCCCTAAAATGTTGTTTAGGGCCTCAAAACGGCCTTAGAAGTCGGGGACCCAAAAATTAGGAAAAAACTGCCAAAATGACCCAATTGGAATAGGTGGGAGGCCACTGATAAGAGGTTTTGAATGCAATTCGTTTCCTCCTAGTGTTGCTGAATACAGGTCTCTTTTGTTGTCCAAAATTACAAAGATAAAGTAAGTACAATGTTGGTCCATCATCTCCTTGTGCAAATGTTTTGAGGCTTACATTTTCTTCATGGTCATAGGTGTCCAAATGAACTAGCCTCAAGCCTCCTTCAATACTGTCATAAACTATAGACATATCTCAACGTTTATTATATGTCACTAAGAAAGTGATTTGATCACCGCTTTGTCACCAAGTGACCAGTCCCTGGACTCAAAACCAGTCAATAATAGAGCATAACATAGCTCTAAAACCAGTCACTAAACTCTATCACAATAATCCCAAATCAAGTACTTACCTATATTCTTTCTTCTAAAACTCAGACTAATGTCCTACCTGAAATTTGCTTGAGATACACATGAGGAATAACTTTAAGAGATTCTTAAGACTTGCCTAGAATGAGCTCTAATATTTTTCTTGAATTTTCTCCTCAAGCTTCACACAACAAACTTTAGATATGATCCAAAACTTGTGGCCAAATTGGATCTACAACACGACCTAAAACATGAATGAACTTTGTCTTAAATCTAGTCTAAAAGAACGTTCGGAAGTCCACCTTATCTCTGAGATTATAGCAGACCTGTTGACGCAACCTGCCCCTCACTGAGCAAATCGGTCGCTCCACCAGGACCTTCGATTTCTCACGGGCCCTAAGAGTCAACGCTCTTCAACTCCCTCGGGATTTCGCGGATCGCGAATCCACGATGTAAGAACTCTTGGACGGCGAGAACCCCGATTTCCCGAACGTCGAAAGCCAAAGTCCGACGACACCTGTCCTCCACTCGCTCTCGAGGTCCCACTTCAACCACGTCACCTCCTTCCTCATGAAATCGGGGATCGCGGGATTGCGATTTTACCGATCGCCATTCACTTGCATCACAAAACCCCGAATGTCGAAACCCCGATGCCACCTGTCAGCATCCCATGGAGAGGCCTATGTCTTGACACCTGTCTCCCCCTCGTTCCATCGGGATTTCGCGATTCGAGAGTTCGCGCCTCCTGATACACAAGGTCACAGACCCTGCAAAACTCCGAATCCCGACTCCTCAAGATCTTCCGCCACACGTCTTCCTGGAGATCGACGACTCCAGTTGACTCAGGAAATCGTCGGTCGTGATTTCAAAGAGTATAAAACTCTTTCCCTGTGAAACGCCGAATGCCGAACCCCGAAGCCCGATGGGATTTGACCCTTCCTCGCCTGTGCTTACGGGCTATCTCCCGCGCAGCTCTTCCACGATCGGACGGTCCTCGAGATTTCGGGTTTCTCCTTGACAACTCTAAGTCGCCGATTCTCTTCCCTTTTAAGAGTTCCTCCGCTTCACCACCTTTGCCCTTTATGAACTCCACTAGAGTCTGTCTCCATAGCGACACAAAGGTATTTTCTCAGGTCTGTTCCTGAGATGCTTACAAGGAGTTGTCCCTCCTGAGCTTATGTCTCTCTCTGACTCCTTCAGATGACTTTTATGCACTTCCTGTGCCCGACTTCAAGGACCTTCAAAGGGTTGAAGTCTTTCCGGGATTGGGCATTCCTAGCCACAGTAATCCCGGCCTTTCTTTACTCCACTTTGCTACTAAGCCTCGCGTCCAACCAACACTTACCTGCATGACTTGAACAATCCCAATTCACCCTGTGCAAAGGAGAACAAAGGTTCAGCTACTTAGCCTCCTCGACGCACTCTATGCGGAGGAAT
>JZKD02S0862188.1:708800-718813 GCA_000966675.3 Picea glauca
ACTTCTTCAGGATTTTACACGGCCCAATTTTCTTCATCTTGAGCTTGTTGTACGTTCCCCTCGGGAACCTTTCCTTCCTCAGGTGCGCCAGAACCATGTCACCAACTTCAAACTGGATTTGTCTTTTCCTCTGGTCGGCTCTGCGCTTATACTTTTGATTGGATTTCTGTAACCGCTGCTTCACCTGCATGTGAAGTTCTTTCATTGCCTCAGCGAATTCTTCTGCACGAGCACTGCTCGTCTCAGCCTGTTCTGACTCCCTGAGCTCAGACACTCCTCTCGGCTGTGTTCCATATAAAATTTGAAACAGACTCTTACCTGTACTCCGATTCACAGAATCGTTGTACGCAAACTCTACCTGTGGTAAGATCTGATCCCAACTGATGTGATTCTCTACCACCAGGCTTCTCAACAGATCCCCCAAGCTTCTGTTGACTACTTGGGTCTGCCCATCTGTCTGCGGATGGTATGCAAAACTGAATGCCAAGTCGGTCCCTAACTTCTTCCATAGCATCCTCCAAAAATGACCTATGAACTTGGTATCCCGATTCGAGACTACGCTTCTCGGTAATCCATGCAATCTTACAATCTCTTTAAAAAACAAATTTGCGATGTGGGTTGCATCGCTGGTCTTATGACACAGGATAAAGTGTGCCATCTTCAAGAACCTGTCCACCACTACAAAAATGGAATCAGCTCCTCGCTGTGTTCTCGGTAGACCGAACACAAATTCCATGCTAATGGCTTCCCATGGCCTTTCGGGTATAGGCAACGGTTGATATAACCCTGTGTTCTACTTTCGGCCCTTTGCATGTTGACAAATCCTGCATCGGTCAACAAATCTCTTCACATCTGCACGCATACCTGGCCAAAAATACGATTTGCTCAGCTTTGCGAATGTTTTGTCATGCCCGAAATGACCTGCTAGTCCACCGCTGTGCTTTTCTCGTACCAAATTCTCTCTCATAGAGCAATATAGAATGCACAATTGATTTCCTTTGAACAACAATCCATCTTGTATCAAGAAATCTATCCACGGGATTCTATCCCTGAGCACCGGATTCTCGGTTGCTTCATAAGCTTCTCTGAAATCATCATCACCTACATACATATCCTTCAGGTTTTCAAAACCCAAAGTCTTGACCCTGAATTCCTGCAGCAATAAACATTTTTGACTCAAGGCGTCAACTACCTTGTTTGCAGTCCCTGAAATGTGCTTTATGACAAAGGTGAAATTCTTCATATATTCCACCCATTTCGCATGCTTTTGATTGAACTTCTCTTGCTGACTCACGAACTGTAACGCATGATTATCACTATACAACACAAATTCCTTGGGTATTAAATAATGCCTCCACTTCTTCAATGCTTGGATGATGGCATAGAATTCCTTATTGTATGTGGAGTACTTTATCTTCGCATCATCCAACTTCTCGCTGTAGTATGCCACAGGTCTGTCATCCTGACTTAAAACCCCTCCAACAGCATATCCACTGGCATCACACTTCACCTGGAAGGTTTTCTGAAAATCAGGCAGCACTAACACTAGCTGCTCGGTTATCTTTCGCTTCAGTAATTTGAAGCTCCTTTCAGCCTCGATTGTCCACTGAAAAAATTTATGCCTCTTTCTCACAGTGTCCATCATGGCAGCCCTGATTCCACTAAAATTTTGAATGAATTTTTTGTAGAAGCTTGCCAAACCGTGAAAGCTCCTTACCTCAAAAACATTTCTCGGCGATGGCCAATTCCTGATCATGTTCACCTTCTCAGGATCCATCTTCAATTCGTTAGCCGCAATAACGAACCCCAGATATACGAGTTCTATTTTCATAAAGGAACACTTCTTCAAATTAATCAGCAGCTTCTCCTGCTGTAACCTTCGTATCACAGTGGCCAAATGCTTCAAGTGTTCAGCCTTCATCTTGCTGAAAATCAATATGTCGTCCAAGTATACGACCACAAATTTGCCAATGAATTCCCACAGGACTTCATTTATTAGCCTCATAAAAGTGCTTGGTGCATTTGTCAACCCAAATGGCATGACCAGCCATTCGTACAAACCCTCGTTTGTCTTGAGCGTTGTTTTCCACTCATCTCCCTCTCTCATCCGGATCTGATGGTATCCGCTCTTGAGATCTATCTTTGAAAAATAATTTGCTCCACTCAGGCAATCCATCAAGTCGTCCATTCTCGGCAGTGGAAACCTGTATCTAATGGTAATCTTATTTATTGCCCTAGAGTCTGTACACATTCTCCAGCCCCCATCCTTCTTTGGACTCAGTACTGTTGGAACAACACATGGGCTCAGACTCTCCCTGACTAGTCCCTTATCCTGCAGATCCTGTACCTTCCTTTTGACTTCCTCATTCTCTTGAGGTGTCAACCTGTACGCTTCCTTATTTGGCAAACTTGCTCCGGGTATGAAGTCAATGTGGTGACTCACACTCCTCATCGGTGGCAACGAACGAGGTAGTTCTTCCACGATGATATCAGCGAACTCTCCAAGCAGTTCCTGAATCTCCTCTGGCAAGTCGTCCACTCTTGTGCTTGTCAGAACAATCCTCGGTTTCCTGACAACAAAGAATTGTGTATCCTCATCCTTCTCCAACTCTGTGAGAAGCTCCCTCCCACTCATGAGAAGTATGGTACTGCTCACTTCCGACTTCACTTCCTTATCCTTCCCTGGGAGCAATGTATGTGTTTTACCATCCTTCTCCAAGGTGTATGTGTTCATTCTCCCATCATGAACCACATGTCTATCATACTGCCATGGTCTCCCCAATAAAACATGACAGACATCCATGGGAATGAAATCACACAAGATTTCATCTCTGTATTCACCCATTTTAAAATTTACCAAGCATTGTTTGGTAACACATACCTGGTGTCCTTTCTGCAACCACGTCACTTTGTATGGACTCGGGTGCTTGTTTGTTTTCAGCTCCAGTTTCTCCACCATCTCGGTCGAAACGAGATTATTTGTGCTCCCACTATCCACTATAACCTTGCATTTCTAGCCCTGGGTCTTGCAAGTCATCCAGAACAGTCTACATCTCTGAGTTGTATCCACTTCTTTCTCAGGTTTCAAGAGAACCTTATGCACTGTCAGTGACTTCCCAGTTCCAGTGTCTTCATCTTCGACATCACGCCTCTGCGCCTCAGCGATGTGAGCGGTTCCTCTATCCATCTTCTTCTCTAGACAATCCACGGCTTTGTGACCGTCTTTCCCACATGTAAAACATGTGATTACTCCTCCTCTGCCTCTTCCTCTACCTCGGGTATGAGGAAATGTATTGGCATCAATGTAATCTCCTTGCTGATCCAGTCGCTGCCTCCTCGGCTCAAAATTTTGCTGCCTCTGCTGTGAGGTTCCACCTCTTTCAGCTTTTCCTTGAGGCTTTTTCCAATCCTCCTTGGGCTTCTGTGTTCCCTCTTGAACAACAGCTTTACCTCGTGGCTAGCTTCTGCCTCGCCCTCGCTGTCCCTGCTTGCGGCTTAGCTTCTCCTCGGCCTTTAGAGCCATCTGGTACGCATCCTCAACTGTGCGGATAGTAACCATGCTCAATTCATCCTGAATGTCATACCTAAGACCATTCAGATATCTTGCCACCTTTTCGTCATCACTTTCCCGATGACCAGCTCGAATGTTGAGCCTATAGAATTCTTCGGTGTACTCCTTCACCGTCATCATCTTCTGCCTCAGGTTCTGCATGCGCCTGAACAGAGTGATCTGGTAGTCCCTCGGAATAAATTTCGCCTTCATCTTGGCGATCATCCGATCCCAGTTCTTGATTTTCTGTTTGCCTTTAGAACGCCTGTCCGTCTGCAGCTCGTCCCACCATAATGATGCATGTCCCTTCAGCTTCGTGACAGCATGCCTCACCTTCTTGTCCTCTTCGATATCTTCGTAATCGAAGTAGGTGTCGAGTGCTCGGATCCAATCCAACAACTCCTCAGCATTTAGACTTCCCTCATAGACGGGAATGTCCATCTTTGTCTTCGAGCTCATCCTCGAAATGGCTTTAATCAACCTCTCTGTTGAGGCATCTCCTGCTGAGACCTCTCCTTCATCATGTCCAGCTTCCTCTTCAATCTCGAGATCGTTGAACTCTCCTGCGTCGGCTCCACGCCTTCGAGTGGCCTCCATATCTTCGAGTCTCGCCCTGAGATCTCGAATTTGACGTTCCATTTATGGATTCCCTGCTGGCCTACCTCTTCTCCGGGCGTCCCTATCCTCACGATCAAGTGACTGCCTCTCTCTCCTGGGCGGAATTATGTATCTGATTCCCTCTGCTTCCTGCACAAAGAGAACTCAACTTCCAGCTCTGATACCACTCGACGCAAGTCGTGAGTATCAGAGTACTTTCCTTTTTCCTTCCCTTCTCTTGCCTACGATATATAGACAAGACCTTCAGGCTCTGATACCACTCTGACGCAACCTGCCCCTCACCGAGAAAACCGGTCGCTCCACCAGGACCTTCAATTTCTCACGGGCCCTAAGAGTCAACGCTCTTCAACTCCCTCGGGATTTCGCGGATCGCGAATCCACGACGTAAGAACTCTTGGACGTCAAGAACCCTGATTTCCCGAACGCCGAAAGCCGAATTCCGACGACACCTGTCCTCCACTCGCTCTCGAGGTCCCACTTCAACCATGTCACCTCCTTCCTCGTGCGATCGGGGATCGCGGGATCGCGATTTTACCGATCGCCATTCACTTGCATCACAAAACCCCAAATGCCAAAACCCCGATGCCACCTGTCAGCATCCCATGGAGAGGCCTACGTCTTGACACCTGTCTCCCCCTCGTTCCATCGGGATTTCGCGATTCGGGAGTTCGCGCCTCCTGATACACAAGGTCACAGACCCTGCAAAACTCTGAATCCCAACTCCTCAAGATCTTCCGCCACGCGTCTTCCTGGAGATCGACGACTCCAGTTGACTCGGGAAATCGTCGGTCGCGATTTCAAAGAGTATAAAACTCTTGCCCTGTGAAACGCCGAATGTCGAACCCCGAAGCCCGATCGGATTTGACCCTTCCTCGCCTGTGCTTACGGGCTATCTCCCACGCAACTCTTCCACGATCGGACGGTCCTCGAGATTTCGAGTTTCTCCTTGACAACTCTAAGTCGTCGATTCTCTTCCCTTTTAAGAGTTCCTCCGCTTCACCACCTTTGCCCTTTATGAACTCCACTGGAGTCTGTCTCCACAGCGACACAAAGGTATTTTCTCAGGTCTGTTCCTGAGATKCKTACAAGGAGYTGTCCCTCCTGAGCTTATGTCTCTCTCTCTGACTCCTTCAGATGAHTTTTATGCACTTCCTGTGCCCGACTTCAAGGACCTTCAAAGGGTTGAAGTCTTTCCGGGCTTGGGCATTCCTAGCCACAGTAATCCCGACCTTTCTTTACTCCACTTTGCTACTAAGCCTCACGTCCAACCGGCACTTACCTGCACGACTTGAACAATCCCAATTCACCCTGGGCAAACGAGAACAAAGGTTCAGCTACTTAGCCTCCTTGACGCACTCTATGCGGAGGAATTCAACTGCACTCTATGCAGGAATCTCCTGGCTCAAGCAGAGAAACAATTGAAACTCATTCTCTCGGGTTTCTAACCTGATATGCAATCACATAAGTATCATATAGAAGATAAGCATAAAAGGAAGCAAGTATGCAAAAGCATAATATCAACAACACAAAGAGACTAAACACATCCATGGAATTGAATAAAAGCTTTCCTATTAATTCAATGTCTGTACATGGAGTTTCTTTACAAGCTCTCTGCTCTACTCTCTCTTGCTCCTGAATGAATGAGAATTGTCTTACAATGATACAAGGGAGGGTGTCTATATTCGTTTTCCCTCCTGGAAGATGAAACTGTCTAATCTACAACTAACCATATCTACCAGCATTTAAAACCGTTAAATGCCTCCTTATCTATATTATATTACAAATGCGCTTGCTTTGAATGCCTTTAGTAAACGGCGGCACAACAATACCAAGGTAAAATTCAAAATCAAAAGGTTGTTGGCTTGTCCAGCTGTCATCTTCTTTCTCCTCGCGCTGGCTCGCTTGGTAGGTGAGTGATGCTCCTGCATCACCTGTACCATGCCTTAAACTCACCTCAAACAAACCTTAAACTTGGTTTAAGAACTCCTGAAATATTCTCCCAAAAATCCTTCTATATTTGTTGGAATATTCTACACTTAGCCTCATCTTCCTTGTGAAGATGCCCTCTTTCAAGGTGTCTCTGATGCCATGTTAATTTTCAAGCTTAAACAGATAACAACAGTTCATAGTAGTTCTCTTTAACCTTTAACAATTAACTAGAACATTAATTGAAGCATAAGGATCAGTGAAAGAAATACATTAACATAGAGGACAGGTATTTATCCTGGGAAACACTAAAGGGGAAGAAAACCCAACAAACTTCTTCTTGTGATATATTGATCAGTCAAACAAGTTTAATGGAATTACAAGACTCTTTTAGAAATAGGGAGATAAGATACTAGCACTAAGACAATAGTTCTTACTTTTGTCAATGTGTCTTCAATATATATGAGCCTCTACCAGTAGCTTTTGTTATCCTCTAGCTGTTGTCACAAAACTGTTTTTTTGTTGCTTGTTGGCTACCCCAAATCTGGCCTTCAGGCTGTCTCAGAACTGCCCTTAAAGTGCCTAAGATTTCTTCCCAGAACAGAGTTTTTCCACTATCAGAAAAGGGCCTTAGATGTTGTCTAGAACAACCTTTATTTGTTGTTCAAAACACCTTCAGTTGTTGTCCAAAACACTTTCATAACAGAGTATATTTGCTGCTATAGAAAAGTCTCTTATATGCTACCCAGAGTTGAGTTATCAGCTGCTACAATATATAGTATATGGATGTTGCTAGAATATATTAGTTGTTGCCTTAGAATATGCCTTGTTGCTGCCTCAGAATAGCCTATGTTTCTCCCTTAGAATAGTTCTAAGTGTTGCTGAGAATAAGTGAACTAACCTGATGTAAAACTGATATAGAAACTTATGTGAAAACTGATGTGAAGAGAGGGTGCCTCCCTCTCTTTATATAGGATAGAGTCTAGGTTAGGTAGCTTTATCTTAGGGCCACCTCTTAGGTTAGTATAGGATAGGATTTAGGTTACGACAACTAGGTTATGGCCGACCTAGGATGACCTGGAAAGGGGGCAGCTTTAGGAGGGTGGTTTAGGAAGAGGCCAGCTTGAGGAGGATAGCTTGGAGGGATTCTTGGAGGCCAGCTTGAGGAGGGAGTCTTGGAGGCTAGCTTGAGAGAGGGTAGCTAGGAGGGCTACTTGAAAATAATAACTTCTGCAACTGCTCAAAATTCAACATTTTAGGCCTGCTCTGATAGCATGTTGAAGCTTTAATTATACAACTAATAGTTACAATTCTTCTTTCTTATTATAATCATTTATTACATTAGTTTCATAAATAAGATCAATGAAAGATATGAAATCAGAGAAACAATAGAGACACATAGATTATCCCGGGAAACCCTCATGGGGGAGAAAACCCAACAAAAAATTCCTCAATATAGATAGGGCAAAGACCGAACAGAAGAGCCTCCTCTACTCCTTCACTAGTAAGAGTAGTGCATCACTTAACCAAGAAATACCAAGAGATAGACCAAAACCCTCCTTGATGTCACCCCAGTTGCAACAATTACTCCTTTAAGACTTGTGCACTTCTTCATAACTGCAGAGCTAGTTTAGTGAGCATGTCCAAATGAGGTATTGGCCTCTCTTATAAATAGTGGTCTAGCCAGACTATAATTAGGTCTAGGCCAACCTGTCACTTTTCCCTCTTAATTTACATTTAACTATCAAGGCACAATAGGGACGAATTTTACTAAGGCACGATAGAGCCTAATTAAATATAATATAATAATATTATTCAACTCTCTCTCAGGTAGAATATTCTTTGAAGTTACAATATTTCAACATCTTCATCTTCTTATTCATATCAATAGCTAGCAAGAAGTAGTTGGGTCTTATAATCAGTTACGTAGCTATATTGTAACTAAAATGTAGTGGCTAAGACACCCAAGGATTCATCAAGAATGTATGAATGTATCTAAGCATAAGTAGAAAAAACTTTTTTAGATTCTCTCAATTCGACTTGCCTCTCTCAGACATTGCAATTGAGTTTGTCCAATCATTACACCCTTGTTCGGGGTATTGCTTATAGACTTAGAAGACCAACATTATAAAGAAACTAATCAATATGTCGATTTTTTCCCCTTTTGATTCTCCGCTATCAATTCTTGGCTTACATCTTCATATGATTGGTATCATTTTCCATTTCTTCCAATCAATTCTATTTGAATGTTTATTTCCTAGTTTTCTTAAATAGTCTAACTTCATATGTTTTTTCCATAACAAAGATTGACTCATTTCGTTAACTTTGTTGTCCCACTATGTTTTGCTTGGACACAACATATCAAATTGGATGAATAATGTGGGATGTCCAAGATGGTGGGAAGCCATGGGACACAATGTAGTTTAATAAGTCTACCACATTTACTGCTAAGACTTTGGGACAATATTTGAAAAATTCAATGTAGAGGTTATGTATGCCATAGAACTCATTAGATTGAAACTTAAGGATGAAACAAATGATCAAATGGCCAAGGAATAAGTGCCAAGGGAGAGGTTCTTGAATTGACTTGAATGCATGGTTGGTTAGGTGTATTGTATAGACTAGAATCATAGAGATTTAATAATGGGATCAACAATTGCACACAATTTTTCTTACCTAAGAGGAAGATTCTTCCAAAAAGTTTTGGATTGAAATGAAGTTGGTTAATGATGGTGATAGCAATGCATTTTTGTGTTTGTTGAGAAAATAGTGTTTCTTTTTCTTTCTATAAATGCTTTTATAAATTCTTTAAATTTGCTTTAATTTCAAAGTTCTATACTTTAAAATATATTTAATTTTAATCTTAATAATACTTTTATAATCTAAATCATACCAAGCACTATGTAGAAAATGTCCTACCTTGAAATGGCGAGAGGTATGAATGGAGAAAATGTCGTACCTTGAAATGGCGAGAGGTATGAATGGAGTGGGAAAGACATGCAATATGAAAAGGCCAAATGAAAACTTAGTTTTGACGATGTTTGAATATGCTTAGTGAACAACATTTGATAAAATTAATAATGATAAACTTGGATATACTAACGATAGAGGGAGGACATTCAAGTGAAAGGCATAAGAACGAGACAAAATCCTAAAGGCCTTGTTAATGGAAATAATTAAAAATCAGGTTATAAAAAAATTGTAAAAAAGTTGTTGAAAAAAATAATTTTTATTTTCAAAATTATTAATTAAAAAAATATTATTAAAAAATATTTTTTCATACATTATATAATAAATCATTTACAAATTCAAATAAAACCAATCTTATTAAAGGGATATTTTAAATTCATTTAAACAATAATCATGTATCTTCTAACCACAAATCAGAATTTGTATTTATTTAAGTACAATTTCACAGTTTGGTAGCTTTCTAATATCATCAGGAATTGCCATTGAATTACAACCCTGAAGATTGAGATGCTTCAGATTTTTAAGTTCTCCTATCCGAGAAGGCAACGATTTTAGATTTTTACAATTGAAGATATGAAAGATTACCTATCTCTTCAGATATATCTTCAACCTCACTGAAAGCTAAACCGAGCATTTCAAGTCGTGTCAATTGCCACAATGATGATGGCAATGATCGCATGGATATGCGATGAATAACCAATACCCTCAAAGAGGTGAGGTTGAGGAAAAATGCTTCTGGAATTTCTTTCAATCCCTTATTATCTCCCATGAGTAAAGAAACTAGATTGGGACATCTCAATTCTGCTGGCAAGGACTTAATATCATTGCCCATAACCGATATTCGCCTGCAATTATCCGAACCTGGGATGTCAGGGAAATGTTGAAGACTTTGACCTGCCCTCAATACACAATTCTCCTCATTCTCTCCAATATAAATTGCCATGTCGTG